>CM077219.1:26503641-26788641 GCA_039654775.1 Spinibarbus caldwelli | reverse complement strand
AATAACAGCTAGCCATTGAGTGTATCAGTTGCGGTGAATTATGGAAGTGTGTACACTTGATTATGCTCGCTATAGATGCAGACACCAAATAGTGCACTATATTTCAGACACAGCCCAAGTTTCTCTTCAAAAAGTTGCATTTTCACGATTCTAATGGACCTTGAAGAGAACAATTTGACTGTGGAAGTTTATGGAAATGCTTGCTTTAGCAAATCCATTGTGTTACGGATTCCAGTGTAATGCATGAAATCTAGCTTGAGTTAGCATAGCTAGCGTTTGCATTTTTGTACTTGTGTATAGTATGTTTCGGGCCTAAATCTGTAGCATACACAGGTTGTGAGGAGAAGATTTTTTTTTTTTTTTTTTTTTTTCATCTCACTTACAAGCTTGAGTTTTCAGTGGGAAATTATGGTTTGTAGATGCTGTTTACCTATTGAAATCCTTGCTGGGTTCTTCTCAATTCAAATGGACTGAATAAACCAGCTACTCATTTAACTGGGCTATATCCACTGCCATTACTGGAAACCTGGATAACCAGAGCTGGACAAACCAGCCTAACAAAGAGGAAGTTGAGGAAACCTCATCAGATTGTTGACCAAACCCTGATGACCTGGATTTTGACCAAACGCTGATGATCTGGACAACCTCAAACCACTTTTACATCCAAGCTAAGTCTGGTGCTGGGATCGCATCTGAACATTACATTTGTCCTAATACTGTACAAACATGGAGACACTGGGACCAGCTTGGACGATTTGTCATCGCTTATCTGTTCTAGGAAAGAAGCTGGGAGGAGTTCATTGTAGTGTACACAATGTAAACGTAACATTTGGACCTTAATTTTGCTGATCAGTTTCGTCCTCAGGGAAGGGGACACCAATATGGCAGGAGGTAAAGTCTTCAGTGTCCTGTCTTTTTTTTTTTTCTTTTTTTTTTTTCAAAGAAATGGAAGAGAGCCCCAGTAACCCTCAGTAACTTGTGCTGTAATTCTGTGTGACTTTCAAAGCCCGCAATTTCCTGAGCTTGTTGCTTCTGTACCACAAATTGATTTCATTCCCAGAGTTGAGGGGAAACTTGCCTTCCCTGAAGAGTTCATAAAAGTGATGTGCTGTCATCCAGAATATATTCCCCTTGATGAGAGCACAGACACACAGGAGGCTGGCATCTGATGAGGGTGAACTCCCTTTCTCCTCAAAAGACCTCTCTCTGAGTCTAGTATTAACACGTCTCCCCTTTGGAGCTGATAAATTAGTGCCAATGTTCTCATACCATGGGCATCTTAGGTCCCACCTTCACCCACACCTCAGGACTGACTGCCTGCTTCTTCATACTGCCAACATCTCAATTTCAGGTCACCAAGTCCAGGTCATATCCTTACCATTTCAGGGCTGCATTTTTATTATCCACATGCTCTAAATTCAAAATGATAAAGGTTCGTAATTCATGGTTCATCCTTTATTGTTGAGCCCTGATTTCCATCTCATAGAGATCTGCATGGGCTCTGCATGCATGCTGTTGAAATTCGTACTAATAACAAATGCCAATGTGACAATGTTGCTCCAGAGGTCCCAGACTTTTATGAAAACAAGCAAGAACTTCATGGAGAAGGGATGTATTAGAGCTATAAGCAAACAGAGCCTTGGATTATGTTCTTCAACTATTATTAGACCGTGTGAGGTTTTTTTTTTTGCTTCTCAAAGGCATGGTCATCCTATAAACATGGAGTGGAACCATGTTGTGTGCTACTGATGCTTGCATTGGTTTCTCGATTGATGCTTTTGTGATCAATGATGAGGTCCGTATGTCCTCGACTGTGCCAATAACTGACAGCTTCCGTGTATCTCTAAATGTTTCGCATTATTGAAGTGGACTCTCGTGAGCAACCAGATGAGACACCTGTGAACATGAGCCTGACATTGTGGGAGTATTTTTATTTTTCTCTGTAAATGACCACGTTAGTGATGATGCAATCTCTGTTTTTATGTCGCCATTTACTCCTTGGTAATGTCATACTGCAAAAATAATGTATATACAATATATTGAACAAATGTTTGCAAGAAAATGCCCCATTAAGGACATGAAATTGTAATATCATAGTACAAACAGGATACTTTTTTCTTTTTTTTTCCCGTTTTTAATTGCTTTTTATTTGAAATTCATAGTCCTTGTGGCATATTTTTAGACACATTAGGAAGCACAAAATATATTGTCCCTTCAGCGATTAAATGATTTTGGTCTTTTATCAAGATGTTTTTATATGACTTCACTGTAGAATGAACTTTTTTTCAGTTACTAAAATATTGTAAATGTAAAACCTGTGATTTTATTGAGCTTGAACTCTGTGTTTTCAGATTAAACCTAACATTAACTGATGAATGTGTCTTTTATGTCTACAGCAAAGCACTGTTGTGAGTATATTTAGATTACAATATTATAATGGTGACCTTTCTGACTAATCCATAATCATAAGAAGGTTTATTGGGTTGGGTTAGGTGTAAGACCACTTTATTCTTGATCTCTTTTAATAGTATTAAAGTATTTATAGTTATAGCGCTTATTCAAGGATTTTGTGCTTATAAAAAAGCTGTTCTGACATTTTATATAAATTCTGAATATATTTAGCTAAGATTGCATACTCATTATTTGTACTCATTCACTCCTCCGTGGCTCATGGGTAATACCGAACAACTTGACTCGGTTTTAGCATATAAACACAGGGGGGCAGCATTGTGTCGTTCAATAGAGGGTACATGGACATGTTCGGATTGGTACACCAGTTTACTTAGACCTACTCCCTACTACTAAATTTTTTTTTTTTTTAAATAAAATTGTGGCTATTACTTTGTATTAGTAAGTAAAAAACAGGTTTTAATTTTAAACATTTTTATCAAATTGTGTAAAATAATAAAAAATAAAAATTTTGGGAAAGGATTCAGGAAAAAAATCAATTTCATTGTATTGTGGGATGCACATTAGTAGTAGTTTTATTTAATAAAAAAAAAAAAAAAAAAGTGTATACTTAGGGTTGAAATACTTGGTGTATTCTGTTCTGAATTTCATTACACTAATAATAATTCATTTAATAATTACAATATTAATGTATTTTAGTTGTCTAAAGTAAAAAGTAATATTAATAAACTGCATATATGTAACATATAACATGTTATTTAATATGTAATTAATGGCAGTAAATTATGATGTATTGATTCGCCCTTATCCCTTTTTTTTCTTTTCAAATTTCCTTTCTAAAAAAATCTTACTACTTATATACACTCAGAAAGTCTTCAAGTTATAAGGAACTGCATAAAATCAGCTACTAATCAAGTTACACAGAAAATAGAGAGGCCACACAATTACTTTAATTTGCCATTTTTATGATTATTATTTAATTGATTATTAGCTTTTCATCACCTCACAAAACTCAATGCAGTGCTTTCAGGAACACCAGTTTGGGAAATCTTGGCATTAATGCACTTTGTGATGTTGACAACAAAGAATGGAATATATTCTCTTACAAGGTTGAAAAGTAATCTATATTTAGATTACTTTTTCTATAATGTATATATATATAGTGATCATACATTGCAATTAAAAGATGAGGATTGGTATTTGGTAATCTAGGCTGCTAGTTACATGATTATGAATTACGCTAATTACGCTAAATTTAATGAATTTAAATAAATTTAATCTCTTAAGACTTGCTGTAAATGGGATGACATTTAACCAAAAATTCCTAGAAATTCGCTGTTGTTTACTTCCCTGATTGTGTGATTGTTTGGAGCTTATGTTTTAAAATGTTACCAAAAGATAATAAATTCAAAGGCATGGAATGCTATCTGGGGCCTGACAGGAAAATAGAAATCACAGAGTTGTGTTTATGACCTCACTGCTGTGATAACAGACATGGGGATCAATGTCACAAACAGGACAGACACCCGCCGTAGTGGCTTTCCTGTCAGCCGCCAGGCCGCTGCCGCTTCACTGGGCCTGTGTGTGCGTGTGGAGGGGAAGAGGGTGGACTTCTGGGAAAACAAAGCGGAATATAGAGGGATCTTTACACTGAGCACACCCTGCTTGTCTCCTTCCATTGTCAGTGGAAATGTAAAGCGTTTATTTTTTGAGAGCCAAACAATGTCCCAAACTCAAAATGTGAACAGGCATCAAAGAAACAAATTAGCTTAGCGAGCCACAAATGAAAAGCCTGTGTACGTGTTATTGGAATCGTTTTCCCTCTAATAGAAAATGGCACAGGTTTATTCCGTAACAGGGATCGCAAATGGAATTCCGCACAGCCTAATTATGTTGGAAATTGAGTTAGGCTCCTATTGTTGGGCCGCAGGAATGTGTTGCGAATGCAGTGGAGTGGTTAAGTGAATGGAAATGGGGTTGATGCCAGGGTCCTGTGAAACCCCCCAGAAGATTTGCTTTTATTAGACAGGGCTCCATTCCAGCACATTTAGAGTGGCTTCCTCTTTCTTCTCAGTTGGGCCTTTTCTGTTGACGTGACTTTTTATTTGTGGACATATCAATGTTTCTGATCATAGGTGAAATTTCTTGAGAAGTTTTATTAGCAACCATCTGCTTGAAAATGATTTCTGAAACTCAGGGGCTTTCTTAGCAGATGTTAACTCTGTTGTGATGTCAGTATGGGAAAGTCAACAGGCAGACTCCACTCTTACTCAAAAGTAAGGGCAGAAACAATAATCACGTAACACACACACAAATTATTTTTTCAAAGTTGTAAGTAAAACAAGTATTATTGGAGTACGTTTTACAAGAAATGCTTATATTTCACTCTTTCTACTTCAAGTACAACTTTCTACTTCATTTTGTGTTTAATTCAATGTTTTACTTGCAGTTTTCTGTAATTATTTGTAAAATATACTAAGAATTTCTGATTGAAAATTGTTTTTACACATTTACACACTCTCTCTCTCTCTCTCTCTCTCTCTCTCTCTTTTCACTGCAGGGTACCTAAAATTTACCTTCTGCCGCAACTCACTCAGAGTTAACTAAAGCTATAAAAAACCTTTTTTCAGTAATTGAAATAAATCCAAAATAAAACTAAATATAAATACAGGACGAAAGACTTCAATTAAAATTAGAAATTAGAAATGTTGCCTTGGCAAATAAATAAGTTTAAGGCAAAATACTAAAATTATTAAAATTGAAATAAAAAAAAGTACCAACAAAATGACTAATACTTAAATTAAAACTGAAAGTATAAAAATTTAAGTTAATTCAAAATATTAATAAACACTTCATATTTTAAATATTTAAATAAATAATACTAAAACAACGCTGAAGTCACTCTGATCTAGGCATCAGTATAATTTAGCAGTTTTAATAACAATACTGCATAACTGAACAATTTAATTAAAGAAAAACATCAGATAAAAATGTCACTATTTTATTGTCCTTGTTACGTTACATGTACTTACACTATAATAACAGTAAATTATGCATAATTACATGCAACTAACCCTAAACCAAACTCTAATCCTAACTCAAACACTATACAAAGTGCATGTTGCTAATTAATATTACGAAGTACTTAAATGTATAATTACACTGTAACAAGGACACCTTAAAATAAAGTGTAACCTAAATGCTTTCCAATTTTAAAGTTTAGCTCATCTAAGAATATAGAATAAAATTGTAAAACTTTTACTGAAAATGACACTGTTAAGAGAAATCTCAGGTCATTTCTATGGGCTGTTCTGTAAAGCCATTGAGGGCGGAGCTTAACTGAGGGTCAGTTAGGTTCTTTCTACACCCTCAAAACACATCCTGTCCATCAAAGTGCTCTGTCAGAGCCGTCTCTAGTGTGTAAATTCCCTTTACACTCCATCTTGATAGACAAGATTTTGAGTCACAGTGACAGGACAGGTTCCTCAGAGCCATACAGAGGGGCAGCTGAATTCAGGGGGTCTGCATACCCATTCCTCACACCCCACTGCCTCTTTTTAACATCATCCTCCACCAGCAGGAAGGAGCAGCCCGCTCTGAATACCTCAATCCTGTTGTTCCCTGTCCTTTATTTAAGAGCAGTCATTCCTCCAGTGCTGGCTTTGATTGTCAGTTAACTTCAAACTCCACCCATTGCTCTTCTCTAATACACCATTCAGAAACATCTAAGACCATTTATTCTGAGCCATGCGCCCTTTTCTTACCCATTTTGTCAGCTTTATTCCCCCTCACTGTTGCGATTTATATACCTCAGTCTTCTTTTCCACCATAGCACAGGAACAAGAGAAAGTTAACAAGGAATAGCCCACATTAGTGCACCACGCTGCCCCTGAATACCCCAAAATACCTCAAGAATGAACAACTGCAGGAAGACCAGCTCTACAACAAAACAGCATTGTGCTAAAGGGCAAGAGAGTTGAGTTCTGTAGTCAAAGCTATATGAGTAATTTCTTTTAAAGTAGGTTTGGTCTGTTGTGTCCGTTATGAAATGCGAAAACTGAAACCTCGAGGAGAGCAGCAGTTGAGTTTTTACTCATAACAGTTGGTTGTTATTATTGATTACTGTCCTGTCAAGAACTTTTGCAGGATGTTAAACAAACTGAAGATGTTAGACGTGTTTATCAGTTAACAGCAGCATCCTGTCATGGCCTGAGAGAAATCTGTAAGTTTAACTGATTTTCTGCTTATTTGCATCCTGCTTTGCATCAAAAATCACCAACAGATCACTTTCACCTAAAACTAGTTCATGCACTCATTTCAGCCTTGGGAGGAGAACCACATGCCACTTGATGAACCTCAGTACCTCATATGATTTTAGCAAGATATTTCTATATTGGTGCATGTTTAGAAATATGTATTTGCTTATGTATTGCAACAATTACTACATTACCATTTTTTGAAGCAGAGTTTAAAAAAAGTAGGATTTTGATTACCTTTTCAGCCAGAGCTCAAAACAGTGTTAAATTTTATATTATTTATATATTATAATATTTATTGTTTTTTGTTAAAAAAAAGTAATTATTATTATTATTATTATTATTATTATTATTATTATTTAAGCATTATTTCAATTAACCAAAAAAAAAAAAATTAACCGTTTTAGTTTAGTAAAAATAAACTAATAGTTATAAAAATATTGTTTTTTATTATTATTTTTTTTTTCAAGTTAACTTCCTGTTTAGGCTCACCATCAACACTGTAACTATGTTGGGGAGTGACTTTTAAAAAGTTTTATATCTTCCATGTTTTTAGTTATCATTTGATATCACATTTCTTTTTCAAGCTCTTTGATTGTTGCTGGACTACTTGCAGATTTAAGTAAAACAATAAAAGTAGCTTAAGCATCGGTGGAAATGTTGTTAGTACATGACGCACATGAAACTTTCTGTTTCAATTGGAAATAGTCAGGTGTTAATTTATGCAGATATATGCCAGACACTGATGAAAGGAGGTTAAAAAGGCCCAAAGAAAGATCATATTTTCCAGAATGAGCCATCGGAAAGATCTACTTGCAACTAGCAACATACAGATGGAAGGAAGTAGAGAATGAGATCACACATGACATTTACCCTCACCACTGGCTTTGAGCACATGTTCATAGGGATTTCAGCTCTGGACAGTGGCTGGGAGGCCTGAAGAACTTGTGGAGCTGGCACATGCTTGCTGACTGCTATAATTAAATGTTTACTTTCAAATTTATCAAAAGCAACTTTTCTGCTGCTTCCGATGAGTTGAATATTCGGCCTTTTATCAGAATAATAACAAAATAACACCTAAAAACGCTTTTAAGCAATGTTAAAAATGTTCAGAACACATAAATAGAGGTGTAACAACATGCTAGAAATGCTCAAAACACCTTAATAACTCCATAGCAATTGCTTTGCATTGTAGCCATGAATTTTGCACAGGCAAACACCACTTTTTATTAAGAAACAATGGCTGATCTACCAGGGTGGCAACTGCAAAGTAGAAAGAAAAAAACCACAAGAAAAAGCATTTCCACCCCGTGTGCCACCCCAGATTTATCCCAGGTTAAAATATAAATGTATGCAGTGTTTTTACCTAATTTGAGCAGCTGCACTTTAATGTCATGACATAAAAAAAAGATGTATTGTGAAAAAATGGCAAGAAAACATGGCTGCTCACGCTGTGTAGTCAATTTCATTAAGAGGTGACTCTTAAGGCTTTTGGTGTGTCAGAAACACACAGCACAACCAGTGTAACCGGGTAGTCCAATTCACAACCAAAAATTGATTGTTTTCAATTATTATATACAAAATTATTTTCAACAATGTTTCTCGTCATTTATTTTGTCTTATATCATGTACCCGTGTGAATATTTGTGCTGCGCGGATTCTCCAAGTGCCTGCTCTCAACTTCATCATATATTTGAGTCTTGACATCTGACAAAATAAAATGGTCGCGATCACGGAAAATAAAAGCAGAGTTGGGTAAGAAATCTAATTTTAACTAGACTGACATTTTTAAAAGAAAAACTTTATGTTGGCTAATTGACAAGGTCTTAAAATTTAAAATAGCTTGCAAGTTAGGTGGTTACTATATGCTTGCTTGTTCTGGCCTTCCGTTATGTCTTCAGCCAGTCACAATCCTACTTCTGTTAAGAACTTGTTGCACTAAATCTGTGATTTATATATCATCTAAGTAGCCTACATAAGTAAACTCTTTATGTAGACTTTATATGGCAGACCTGCTCTATAGAGTTTAGAGACATTACAGTGTGTTGCTGAGTGTTTAATAGAGAGTGTCTTGGTGCCTTGGACATTGATATTTTGTTAAACATGTTCTCGTTTGAACAGTAAGAGGGAGTGATTTCTTTTGAAAAGTCAGTTGCCCTTTTTGACAGTGTGTTGACGTAATCTGTTTCATCAAAACCTAACTTTCAGTGAAGATTCAAGTTGGACTTTCCTGTAAAAAACGCATCATTAGATTCATTTCAGTTAAATCGCTAATCATGCACGTGGGCCATTTGTGCATGGACCCTGATGATTGCAGCTTGTGGCTATATTTTGTTTTTAATTGTAGTATAGATGCTGTATAGATATAAATTAAGTATAGATGATTGAATGCTTGTTTGCTTTGGTGTTGCCACCCCTCACAGTCCTCAAGCCACCCCCTTGCCACCCAAAAAAATAATAATCCCTGTCAAAATCTGATTTAAATAATGCTATAGTGAAAGTAACATCTTAATGAGAGCAATTGTTTTTGTAGAATCAGCAGGAAGGCTGTCTGATCAATATCTAACAGAAGTTTTCACTATGAATTTGCAAGCACTTTAACGTCATTGCGCCACATTTATTTAATCAAACATAGAACATGCATCTGGATGTGAGTGGGGAGGGGGAAAAAAACATTTCTAGTCAAAGACAGATAATATCAGTAAAGTTCAATATACTTGTGGTTTGAACACAAAGGGGCATAAAAATACATTGCTGTTTATAGCTGTGATCAGTTTCGAGAGTTCAAAAGGTTTGAGAGTGTAAAGATATGTGGACCACAGGGCCCTCTGAATCATAATAAAAATGCTGCTGCCATCTTTCTTCCAAGAAACCGTGCAACGGTTGCTTTGCTCAAGCAGCTATTTATTTGTCTGGCAAACCTCTATGTGGTTTGTGGCCTGATGTTTTCACATTCGTGTTTTTGTTGGGCTCTCTGAGGTGAAACTGGCATCGCAAGATACATCAAGGTCAAGTGTCAAAGGAAGGGATCGGTTGTGTTTTAATTCAAGACTTCTTTATAGATCTTCTGAGTGATTTTTGTTTTAGACTTTAGCGTCATTTTCCAGTCTCTTTCCAGACATTGTGTGGTCCAACTGTATTTCACGCATCGGTGCAGAAGCCATCAAAACAGACCTCAAGGCTTTAACTACAAATGAGAATTTGGCACGAGGATGAGAACGGAAATAGATTCTGTTTCTAAAAGTTGGTTCTGCAATGTTTGTCGTACCAACCAGCTAAGTGGTTAGCAGAAGTCATTAATAAGCCCTTCGAGTTGATGAATGGCATGGATGTTTGGGTGTAGCTTACACATATATATCCCTCTCTATAGTCATAAGCAAGTAGTTTTGGTTATGGTACAGACAGCTCTGTTTATATGCCACACTGAAGACGTAATGTTTTGTGTACGGATAGGTTCAAGGCACCCAGTTTTATTTTAACTGATAACTATCTGAGTAATATTTAGGCAGTTATCTTTCCTCCAGGCAGATTACTTTCTCTGGCTGACTGCCCTACTTGAGTGCTTTGCATAATTCAATCTCGCTCTCCACCTTGAATGTAAATGTAGTATTTAACCTAAACAAAAAGATGTTGGGCTTCCTGGAACACAGACTTCTAGATGAATACCCATAATCATAGGTTTGGTTTATTACAGTACAGTGGGAGCAAACACATGCCCAAATGTGTCTGATGCTCCGGCTCTTGCAGACATGGTTTCTGACATCTGCAGCCACATATGACATATGAACTGTGTGAAGTCTGTGAAGAGGGTTTTGGGGGAAAGAAATATGATTCAGGATCATTGAAGGAAGTCTTTTTGGTGCGGTGGTTGATTTTGGGGTGATCTGTGTCTCAGACTTACCCTAAAGAATTCAGAAATCCCCTCTCTGCCCTCAAACTCATGGGAAAACAGGCAGTCGTGGCTTAAGAATATAAACTCTCACACCATTAAAACAGGCACAGATGTGACTTAATAAAAACATGATTATGTTTGTTATAAGATCTTTGTGATCTGACTGGAATGTAAAAAATTGTGGTTTTAAAAATATATTGAATGGTGTCATTGGGGTGTGGAATTAGTGTTTGTGGTTCTCAAAATATGACCTCAGCCCGTTATTAATGTTGAAGGAATAAAAGGATTTGTATCGTTTTGCAATAACATTTACAACATCTCTATTGTTGACCTCCCGTTTATGTGGAGGAATTCTTTGATCTGGAGCAATACAAGTCTTCATAATGTATTAAGTCATCTGAAGAAAGAAATCAAGCTTAATTACTAGGCTTTTTCCATTTTTGCTGCACGTATTATTGATTCCGACTACGAAGAGCACATTATACTCTTTTTCTGTTAACTTTTTCAGTGAGACCAGACCAGGCCAAAAATAAGAAGAATGGCAAGTACTATTTCCATAAAATACATATAAATAGCACTTACCACTTTATATCTCCAAATGTGTTGTACAAAACATGTAATGCAATGTAATACAATTATGATTGACAATTGGCAATTTACCTTGCTCTCCCCTATATTTTCCAGGCCTCAAATGACATGACTATATAGTGTGTTGAAAGACCCGGTAGTGAGGAAATGTTCTTTCCCATGGCAATTGTAGAATAATAAATTACGTGTGAGTGAGACTAAACTTTCAAGTGTGTTTCATTAATATAACAAGCAACACAGAACGGGTCAGTGCCAGCACTCGAAACTCACAAGGGGCCGAGTTTATTTTGTTTGCATGCTTCAGTAACGGTTCACAACAGTTTTGACAGAGTAAGAGACACTGGCCTCTGAACCTCTGCGGTCTGGCAATGATTTTACTCCAAATGATTGATGCAAGTCGTCTGTGTTGCACTATAGTAGTGAGTGTGTCCTTTTCTATGTTTGCCTTAGATGTTGTTGAAAGGGATAGTTTACAAAAAAAAATTAAAATTGTTACTCAATGGAAGGAAATGTTTTCAAAAATGATCATGCTGCTCTCTTCCATACTGTTAAAGTGCCTGATCACCTTCTGCATTCATTGTAGCTGCAAAAAAAAAAGCACCAAAAAATGTGATAATGTGGTCTATAATAATCATATGATAAATCTGTGTGAGAAACAGACTAAAATTTAAGTTTTGTACATTTTGTTGATTTTAATTGTATATGAACGACCCCTTGAAATCTGAAATATGTATGTAGTGTGTCAGCTGAATGAAAACAAACAAAAAAGTTTCTTAGCGAATATGCTGCTTTATTCAAAAGCTGAATGGTGAATTACCAAGGCAGCCCATGGTAACAATATCAGGATTGTGATCCCTGAGAGGACAACATTTGAACAAAGAATCCAGATACTGGAATATAAATTACAGCCATTAGCAAAATTCAGAGCATTAAAAAAACATTTTACAGGAATCATCAGAACTAGGTCTGATCCATAGGTGACCAAAATGCATATAATATCTAAACAATTATGTACAAATACAATTGTTTTGAAATGGCACAGTACATAAATACTGCTTTAAAATAAAATATACAGGCTCACCCAATATGGGTCATTCCCATAGAGAAACTGCAACTCTGTTAGGATCACTGTTGTTGCTCATGTAAAGCTCTCACTTAACATGTTTTGTATAGTTGGCATAGTGATGTCCAACTGTCAGCCGTGAAGGAATGGGGAAAACTGTGGCTCTAAGCCAGACCACTCTGTGCAAAAGGGATCAGAGATCTCAGATCTGGGCTATAAACACATCTTAAACTTTAGCTGCCATCTGTTTTAACAATGTACATTGTGTTGACAGCGGCCCTGGTGCCAATTCAAAAGAGTAAACGGCATAAAGCGATAGCTAAGAGATACTTTACTTGAGCAACCAACAGTTAATTAAAACCAAGCTGTGCAACTCCCACTTCAGTACATCTTTGAGCAAAGCTAAAAAATTATAATAATAAATCATGCCAAAAATCTCATATCTATTTGCCAAGATTGTGTGAATGCATTGCCATTAAATAATATAAAGACCTAAAATTTTGGGCTCTTGATACATTTTCACACACCTTTAAGATATAAGAGTTCAATCACCATAAAATGCCCAGAGGATTTAGGGAGAAAAGTGCTCAGTCCTCATACACCACAGATTAAAATAACCTGACAGCATATTTGGAAAATTTGCCTATTGCCAGCACAAAATGTCATAAAAAAAAACTAATAGCAATAATAATTATAATAACACTGACATCAAAGAAATCAATTTGCAAAAAAAAGTGGACCTTCATCTCATTAATTTTGTCCGGAGTCCTTTAGAACTAGATAATAAAGCACCCATGTTACTGATTTCCACCGAATATTTTAAAGAACTCAATCATTAAATCAAACCTGAGGGAAAGAACATCCTGAATGGCATTTGGAGAGAATAAAATATGAAGTATGCGCTAATTTGCTAATTAGAATTTAAAACTAAGCATATAAAGCTGGCAAAAGGCTTGGGTATACTAGAAAGTTACATTCTATGAGAATTGCAAATGGGATACAAGCAACAGTAATCACATAAAGCACAGTTGATTGCCTCCAAAGCTTGGCGCTGAAAGCGTCCTTCTGAAAGCCAGGCCCTTCGTAATGTCTGAGTTGGACAGGAAGCTCAGGCACCAGGCAGGAAGGAACTGTTTAAAGGCGGGCCGCACAGCAGCCCAGTATAACCACGGAAGACCATGCACCACTGCAGAGTAAATGCAGCGGCCACACGGCCCAATACCACACTGGTCCCTCATGCCTTTCAGATACCGAGGCAGTGAGGGACGAGGATACAACAGAGGGAGCCGGTCACCTTAATAGGCAACCTGAGGAGGGCACCACGGAGTGTCTGGGTACAGCAGACAGTGCACTGACTTAAACCTGAGAGAGGATAAAAAAAAAAATAGAGGTTAGATTTGTACATGCATGCAAATATAGATAAGAGCAAAATCCAAATATGGTCTAGAGTGTTAAGAAAATTTTCTTACCTGGATGGGTCCTCCTCAACAGAGAAAGCCCCTTTCATGTTGATGATATTCCTCTTGTTTTCAAACATTCCATAACTCAATGTAATCTAAATGAAATGATATGAAACACTGCATTAATACAACTACACCTCAGTTTACTGAACTAAAATGTGCCTGCATCAAGTTCCTCACCTGTTTGTGTACTTCTGATTTGGACACCTGTTGTAGGTTCTCCAAGTGTGAATGGAACAAGCTGCTTCGGGTCAAATGGACCCCAAGAACTGACTCGATGATGTAGCCGATGGTACAGTCATCAGGAAGACGGATCTTCTCGGCAGTGTTCATGAAATGGCCACCACTGTCATAAAAAGAGTAAAGTAAGTCTACCATCTTAAAACAGTGAATATGCACTTAGATGCTGCATTAGGATAGTCAAGAGGTTTTTCACCTTGCCCAGGGGCTCATCTTCAAAGCTAGCCCACGGCTGATACAGAAGCCTGCACCTCCCGTAGCAAACCAGAAATTGACAGGTCTCTGCAATGGAGAAACAATAACATCAGTTTCTATTCTTAATGCTCCTTTTCATCTTTACAATTGTATGTATGAAAAATGAGGATATTTTGGACCACCTACCATCTTGTTGTCCCCAAGTCTTTCTGTGGCCTCAATTGGCCTGTCCAAGCTGGGTTTCCCAATGTACATATCCTGAGTGTGAGGGTAGTTGGACAGCAACTTCACCAGTGTCTTCACGTTCACATAGTTGTCATCATCCACATGACAGAACCACCTAAACCAGACAGAGATATCATTATAACATCCAATATGGTTTGCTTTGACACTAAAACAAGTATTTATAACGTGACTGTAATCATACAATGCTTACTTTTTTCCAGACTCAATGAACTTGTCGTACTCAACAGCCATCTTGCAGGACAGAGCCTGGCGGCTGTGGGCAGCAGAGCAGTTGGTGTTGATAGCATGGCTTCCTGTGTGGACAAGAGGACAGATACTTTGTCAGTGCTCACGTAATACTCCACTTATGTCTATCACTTGAGAAATGCTCATTATCTAAGAGGTCATGTGACTCTGCATGCACCCTAATACCATCTTCCCCTAAGAGCCCGGCTCCTTTTACCTAACCAAAAGTTTTTAAGAGGATTAGAAGGCTGAGTCCAAACTATGCGCATATCAATGAGGGAATGTCTTGTGACTTCCGCTTGAGGAAGCTGCACTCACCGATTTTCTTCTTCAGTTCCTCATCTTCGCCATCCGTGAAGATGTATGTCTGCGAAAACAAGAGAAAGCCCGGTTAGCTCTATCAATGGAGTCACACAAGTTCATCAATGAATCACTGCACTAGAGCAAAGACGAAACAGGAATTGGCGCGTTCCAAACTGGAATCATGTGTCTTGGAGAGCTATTTATTCCAAGCGGACTGATTAGGAACCATTGTCTGGGTTTTACGCCATGGAAAACTCAGCAAGTTAAACAAGCCAAACTCTACCCCCCAAAATAAAGGCCCGTTGTTCTTGTTGTCAATCTCTCCATGGCAACTGCTCCGCACCCTGAAGCATCCCAGGCCCAGAACAAAGCGGGGAGCAGACCACCCCACTTACCCCCACCGCCCCCAACACTTTACCCCCATTCCATTGCCCCTGACCACCTCCCAAGTCCCTCCATTCTCATCCCTCTATCCACTTCGGACATGTCCCAAGAAGGAATGGCCAAGTCATCTGGAAGAAAAGAAAGCAGCACCAGGTCCCATTCTCCCAGACATACTCCAATTGATGAATATACATTCACACCAGTGTGCATTCACTGACATCTGACCCCTCAGGGTTTTGTTAACGTTAAAATAGAAGGGGTGGGATTAGGAGCTCATTGTGGAAGATAAGACAGAGCAGGTGCGAGGCAGCAGCCCCGGCTCAAAGAAGCCATTGAGAAGACACCGCCACACGCCTCAGACAGACTGATGAAAAGGCGGCGTGCCCCTGGCCATGCACTGCCGTTAACCTGTTTGCTTTCCACCTCAGGTGAGACAACACCTGCCACCCGCCGCCTTATCACAGCCACGTGTCTGAACAGGTCAACCTGCCCACGCCCAACTGGCCTTGAACATGTACACCTACGCTACAAAAGTCTTCTCTTATGAGCTTCAGCTGTTTTGTGATCTTTATCTCAACAGTGAATTCGTTTTTTTGTTGCCTTTCAAATGCCAGCACGCACACACGTGGACTCATTCCCCCTTTTCACAGTCGCATTTTTTTGAGTGTTCAAACATTGCCAGATAATGTTTGATTGGTTTGCAGAACAAACTCTGAGCAGATGTTTAGTGCAGCACTCTGGGGCCAAGGCCCAAGGCCGATGTTTGTTCAGGGAGGGCTGGCGGTTGGACTGGGTAAAGGATCAGAGACTGGCGCTGTTTGCGCAGAGTTCCACTGAAAGGACAGACTAATCACACAGGCAGCTGCCAAGGCAGACTGGGCACTGACAGAAAGAGAAACCTCAGAGCTGATTAGTGCATTACAATGTGTGTGTGTGGCCACTCACCCCCCATCCCTGCTCCCACTGTCCCTATGCATGGAGACAATGAGGAGTGGGTAAAGCTGTCACTGGATAAATCCTAAATATGTTTGCCTGAATTTGCATACAGCTGCAGTGGTTAACTAAAGAGAGGCCTCTCGTGGCACATGGCTTTGTTTCTCGGTTTCCCTTTTATTGAAGATATTGTGAGCCAAAATGACCCTTTTGGGGTTTCTTTCATAAATGTCAAGTCTTTTCTTCAAAATGCAGTTTTCCCAGCGTTCCTGGCCCACAAGAAAGGATGAGGGTTTGGTTGTTTGAGCGGGCAGAGATTGGTAGGGCTTCCCATCCCGCCAAAGGAACGTCTGGCATAGAGCAGGCTGAGCGTGGAGCCTGGCTGTCTGTCTCCTACCCGGGAAGGAAGTAGAGAGATGTTACTCCCTCTATTAAACACCAAACAGCCCTGCTCCCTCTACCTGTGCCAGTCAGAGACCAGAAACTTGCACAGACTCGTGCCACAGCAGATCTGCACTGCTTTCACTGTCTTGTCTTCAACCCAGAGAAGCCACTGCCTCAAACAGTGAGTACTAATGCAGTTAAGCATTTCAGATAGAGATAATGAGGTTGGTCATGGCACTTCATTTGCGTTGAGCAAGTGTGCATTTGATCTGAATGGCATTCTGTGTATCTGGACACCGGATACCGCAGCCGCGGCACAGGCTGTTCTGTCATTGTTGTGAATTTCTCTCGCTGGGGAAGCTGCATTGTTCCAGGGGGGAAATTTAGAGAAACAGAGGAAGCCAGAAGCTACAGCGTGAACAATTCAAAATGGAGCAGATCTGACTGAAAAGAATAACACTATTCAAGAGTCCTGACTCATCAAGTCAAGACAATTACAAAGCATGCTTTTAATAATCAGAAACAAGTGCTCAGAAAGCAACAGAGCTCTAGGGTTTCATTCTCTCAGAAAAATACTGATAATTCCAGTGTATTAACTAAGCTAGGGGAGCTTCTAGCTGACCGTGACTAACTCTAAACAAAGACAAGACCGTTTCCCACCAAGAAGAGCCACAGGCTGCCATGAGTGTCAACAGCAGGCACAGATTGCATCTACTCTGTGTTTACATGTAAACAGCCCAAGACAGCGAGCTGTTCATCACCCGTCAAGGCAGCACCTGAAGTAGGTAAGCGGGTTGGAAAGATCCTTCCTACACAAGTTTCTAACCCCTATGAACATGCTCACAGTGTCAGTCATGCATCATCTCACTTGACATATGTGACAAAGTTCCCATGCTGTGGGTCTAACAATGCCTGGCCCGCTGAATCTCTTGTCTGGTGCCAGCCATTGTGGCAAGCGGCCAAACGGTACACCAGAGTCCTTGGGATAATCCCCGGCCGTTTAGATGACAATAACTGGGATTTAACTTACTCAGGTGTTGCACAGATGAATGTAGAAATAATTGGAGAGCGGCTCTCCGTGTGCACATGTTGAGAATGTGAGGATTCATATAGCTGGCATTAGAGCCATCTTTTGTTCTTTGAGACCTGGCCACCTGGCACTCATTCTCCAGGAACTCCCCCTTGTATTCTGGGCTACGCTGGTCTTTTATGTCTGCGCTGCTCCCCACCAGCTGCTGCTATTAATCCCTGCTGTTAACTCTCTCTTCTGTGGCTTAACTTCCATCAACTCCTGTACTGAGCAAACTTAGTCTTAGTTTTCAGCCTCGCCTATAGCCTGTAGTGGTCATATCAGTTTAGCTGGATAGTGAAAGACAATTCTGAGCTGACTGAATGAGTACAGAGGCTAAAGTGGCCTGATTTAAATTTCCACATGCTTTGATATTCACAGAAACGTCACAAACATAATGTTCTTTGTACTGAGACGCTGCAGGCATATAAAAGTCTTGCTGTGGCTGTCATATTCAAATGAAAATAATAAAACCCCTCTTGTCTAAGGTGTGAGGGAAGCTGATTGTGACAGAGCCCCGAGGCAAATTAAACTGACTTTTGTAAACTGTATGAGCAACTACTCTAGGTGGTGGATAAAATCACTTTGACTGCTCTGCGCTCGCTGCTGTCGATGTGCCGAGAGTGCTTTTGTGCTGGTTGCAAAAGAGGCCTGTTTCTCAGAGCTGTATTTTCATACTGTGAGCCACTCGGCATGCTGCTGAAAAGCCTTCCCTTGCCTATAGATGCTGTCCCTTTGTGCCCCCAGCATCTCCATAACGAAGACTCTCTTTTCCCACCGCTTGGGTAGCTTGACCCAGCCTCTGCTCCAGATCCCCGGTTCCCATGGAGGGTGGGAGACAAGGGACTGGCAAAGCTTTTCTTTCCCCCTTCAGAAAGATGCTTTGTTAGTGCTGAGAAGGGGACAGCTCTGAAGCCGCTGCTGTGATGCATCCTTAGCCCTGGCGTATTCACGGGGACACCCCAAACAATGAAGCAGGAGGGGAGAAAGGGGGGGAACTTACAGCCACCCATCGATCTGTGAGCAACACAGCATTTGCTACACACAGCACTATGAATCGGAGTTTTATAATGTGTTTTTTATATGCCAGACAAATATAAATGGATTTTTGGTTCCTTAATAACAATGTACAACATTTGAATTTGTTTTGCCAGTCCTGCTTGTATATACACATTATTAGTATTAATACTATATAGATTGGTTGATAATTTTATTTTTTACTGTTATTCACACAATTTTAACTTAATCAGTTCTTTATTAACATGTATACAAATAAATGCCATCATTCAGAGGGTCTCTAAAGAGTAACACCAAATATACCACTGTGTTCAACAGGAAACAACAGTGTTCACAGGTAAAGTAAACTTGCAACCATTTAGATTGAAAAAAGAATGCATAAGTGAAATTGCATTAATGAATAATAAAATATTTAAGCTACATTTATGCGTATCAGTTACCAGCCAATTAAACATACATACTCTGTATTGGTCGTGAAAAGCGATAATGATCCATCTCCAATTAAAACTACTTAAGTTAACTCTATTAAAATTCAACAAAGACAGTAATGTAAAATATACCTGGATTTCAAACACTCGGAAGGATATGAACTAAATTCATAGCTAAAAGTGTCATAAAGTAGGTCATGGTGGTATGAAGCGAAAAGACAGTGCCCACCATTTATCATTAATATCACGGGGAAAAATCCCCTTCGTTTCCGGCTTGTAAAATATGTAACCAAAGAGTGCAACAAGTTATGCAAATAGTTTGTAACAGTATAAACAGACATACCTGCTGCATGTTTCTGGATATCCAGGTGTCCAGCAGTAGATCCAGTCTGGACCGGTGAAACTTCTTAGTGGTCTTCACTGCGATGAAGATGTCATCCGCGCTGATGTCCTCAGCAGGCGGCGCGTCTGTCGTCGCTGCGGACGCCTCGGTGGGCTTATCCGCTTCCCTCCTGCTGCGGGTCAGCTTGGAAAAATAGGCAGAGAATCCTTTCTTTCCATTCTGCTCCGGCTGAGCTCCATCATCAGCCTCTGATTCCCCCAGACTCTGGAGAGAGCGCAAGCCGATCTCACTCTCGTTCTGCATCCCGTCCATCTGAGTCCGGTGATGCTGCGACAGAAATAACAATAGCGCCAGACAGGTGACGGTCGCTCCCGCGAAAGAGAGCACAGCTTTCCTGCTGTACGTTTTCGACATGTTTATTAAACTCTAGAACGCTCTCTTTGTGATATACACAGCATTAACCTAAACCTCCCTCCAAAAGCCTACTCTAAAAAACAAGCGTGTCATCCGATTGTAACATAGCAGCGCTGAGAGAGCCTCCTCATTGTAACTCGGAGGGGCTTTTATAAACTGTCCACAGCATTGGTCACGCCCAGTGGGCGGGGCGTTGATGGTTATTGTGCTGTGGGAACCGCAGAGAGACTGTCAATGGGAGGACGCGTTAAAGGACTGCAGGCGAGGGACAGAGAGGGGGGAGGGTGAAGAGCACAAACAGGCGTAAACATTTTTAAAGTACATGCTCTTATAAAACAAACTATGTATTCATGTGCTATAATCACTGTTAATTGCGTTATCAGGAGCAGGACTGAAAATACTTGTACAAATTTGTCTAGGTCTAAATTTGTGTATCAGTTGTAGGTGGAAACATTTATTTATTTATTTATTTATTTTTTGTCAAAGTGTTGCACAGATTTTAACATTACTCTGTAAGCATATAGGCCTACTTTTTGGCATGAAGAAAACGAAGATGTAAATGATTAAATGTTAAGAACTGAAAAGTAAGTGTATTGCTGTCTTATAGTCAATTACAGCCTACAATGAGTTTATTGCACTTTTTGAACCACTTTAAATTTTATTATTTATGACTCAAAAATCTTATTAAGAAGTAAACATGACAATAAGTATGAAAAGTTAAATAGATGAAATATGTATTTAACCTACTGATTTGAACACTTTTTTATGACAACCTGATTGCCACAATGCAAAAATTCTCCCACAAATAGACATCAGTTTGTTAATGCTTTTTTTGTTGTTGTTAGATTCACTTCTGAAAAATAAGACTATTGACATGGGACATCATCTACAGACATGCTGGATCACATCAAGCCCCAGCCATTTCTCAATGTCAACATTCAAATCAAGCTCACAATGGTGGCGCGCTCCAGTCGATCCACGGCAGCTGACCTCGTGAGGCCTTCAAACAACCGCGTGTCCCTTATGCTTGCTTTAAAATGGCGCCTCTTCTGCAGTGAAGAGCCTGTAGAGCTGGGAGCACGACCCTGGCCATGACTTCCAGCTGACAGCTCGGCAACTGCTGGTGACAGACTTAAATGCTTTAGATCCTACTTCTTGCCCTCTCAACAGCTTGCTTTCAAAACAAGCAGCAGTCAGACACTACATTTAAGTCCTCACTTCCAAGTCAGGCTGAACAGCTGAGATGCTTTTGGTTTTTTTTTTTTGATAACAGAGATAATTAACACTCAAGAAATGGTAATTTGGAACATGTCATTAAGAATCTAACAAAAAGCTGTGCTCCTTCAGAAATTCTACAGGTCCAAGACAAAGCGCGAAGCTTTTCATTGCTGCTAACAGACATACAGCATCTTTTGTTAATCTTTTGAAACAGCCCACAAAAAAAATGTGTTAAAATGTGTATAAGAAACCAGGCAGAGGGGTCAACCTCCCTCGGCCTCTGTTCTTTTTCAGGATCAGCACCCTTTTTTACTCTGGAATGGAGGAACACTTTGGCAGGCCCCTTGTCAGACTCCTCAGACAATCTGTGCAATAAAAAGCAGGACTAAACCACACAATGCAAAAGTTCCGCTTGTATCCCAGATTCATGCCAGTCACCCCATTCCCCCTCCTCCTTCTCTGACGGATAACAAAAAAGGGGAGAAAAAAGTTTCTTTTCTTCCAACCTCTCTTTCATTCTCAAAAAAAAGGCTCCCCCGTCTGCACTCTATACCACATCCCGGATCCTTCCCCATCTGAAGACGTTACCGCCGAATTCCAATTAAATGAAATCTCCCATTCAAGCACAACCCACTTCCCCACAAGAATGCCCAGCGATCCTGCTAATAAACGCAACCCCATTCCCGCTGTCCCGCCGTGGCATCTAGAGCAGGATGATGGAGAATCTCAGAGGAATGGATATGATTACTGTTATGCTATTTATAGAGTCTCTTTAATGTGTGTAGCACAAAGGCAAGGTACGACATTTCAATGCGTGTGGCTGGCATCCTTGCTAAATGAGACTGGATGTGCCCTGTCTGAACATCCCCTTTTCCCGCCTGCCAAAACTCAAGCTCTCAAGGCTTGGCGCAATTGTTTGTTTTGGGATTTGAATGTTTGCGTAGGGTAAACAAAGCAATTTCAGCATGTTAGCTGTATTTGAGGACAGAGTTGTCTTATCTGACCGTTCAGTTTAAACAGTTCCCTTGATGCAAACTGACTCGCTTTGATCTTAATACCCTCAATGCACCACAACTACAAACACAGATACTCTGGGTAATGAGAGCGGTCTGTCCTGAGTGGTAAAATGCCATCATGCTGATAAAGGCACATCCTTCCTTCATTTGTTCCATATTTATTTTTATTCATCTCTGTCTTTTCCTTTCCCTCCAACCATTGGGCAGATTCTTTTGAAGATGGAGGTTAAATTCACAGCAGCTGTATGAGAGGATGACGACTATGCGGCGTCCCACTGTATCCTTGTACAATGGGCATATACAAGGATATAGTGGGATGGTTAGTGGTTGTCTGTCAGCTTACAGTCTCCTGTTTATTATTCTGATCCACATAATGGAGCATTTAACTGTATTACAATCATCTGGAGTTACAGTATGTGGCCTGTAGTACATCTTTTGGTGGTCTATTTGATTTTTTTTTGGGGATTATTTCTTCCTTTTGGCCAGCTATGAAACAGAACTTTCAACTGTCGAATACAATACATGACATATAGTCATCTCTTTTCTCAACTAAAGAGGAAAAAATGGCTCTTTGAGAAGTGGTCATGGCCGTTTGACATATTTAATGGGGATCTGTGAAATGTTCGATTGAATTATGCAAGCACCAAGTCCTGCCAAGTTTGAATCTGTCCTTGGAGCTTCAATGTCTTACTGTCTTGTTTCATTCTTTCTTGTTTTTTGTCTCTGTTTTTTTCTTTCTCCAAAGCTCTTGGATGAAATGGGATTCCAGACAGTGATGGGTCTGGATATCATTCCTATGGTGTAAGTGCACATTGATAATGAAATTATATTAGTCCCATCTGGGTAAAATCTATTTCAGTTGATGGAAAAAGTATCTATGTGCTCTAGCCAGATAAAGGGAAAACATTCTTTATTTATTTGTCTTTTTTGGACTATAAATCCTGCAGCGCATATCCCCTACGGTTGCGTCCTGAGCAGGGAAACATAATGCAGCTTCTGAGGGCCTGCGGCGTCCCCTGGCTCTCACTTCTGGTGTGACCTGTAATCCTATCAATGCTAGCACAGCCATGCTGGGAGAATAAACAGAGCTATTGGCTTCTGCCACTACCCTTTTTATACACCATGTCCTTCTCTCACACGGCGCATTTCAGCTTCGAAATAAATATTCGTGAACGAGAAAATGCACTTGGATGACTTGGGTTTGCGCCTCTATTTTTTTTTTGCAACTTTAACAAATAAACATTGTCTGTTTTCTCAAGGCTCATCCAAGCCTTTGATTCGCTCATCATTCTCTCCAGATCCTACAATCCTTCAGAAGAGACTTAATTTTGTTATTCTGAGAATTGCGGATAGTTGGACTGTCGTTCTTTGCAGATGTTGGATGCCAGGGTCTGTGTCACAGTGCCAGCTGTTGTTGCAGTAACTTGTGCTTTGTTTCCACCGTGTCAAATGGATTATGGGAAATTTAGCAATGGATTAAATGGCCTTTCTGCAGCAGTGGGGGGTCAGATTGCACCCCTGGCTAGTCCGGGCTTGTCCTCAACCACAAATGCTCAATGTATGTAATGTAGTGATAAGTGATGTTAAATATGCCCCTGACACGAAACACCATGCAATCACAAGGAAAATTTTAATCAACTGCTCATTCATCTACATAATTTACTGCATAACTATTTAGTACTGCAGTTTTGAGCAGCATTGGAACCATATGTGAGATTTACACACAAGAATCAGAAGCAAATCATCTCCCCAACCTGTCAGCAGTAACATTTTGTAGCTGTTTACAATTTGAGGAAGAAGTGGGAGGTGTAACGATGGGAAAGGAGCTGCTTGGCTCTCTTTGTATAGTGCTGGAACAGTGGAGCTGGGACAAGGACGCTGCTGTTTGTGGGTGAATCAGGCTCTGGATCACTCAGCCTCTTTGAAAGAGTTCTCTTCAACCTATACCCTTCCCTTTTGTGGCCTGCCACTACCTTGCTGAGCGGGACAATGAGCCAACCATTGAAAACTGAGACTTGTTTCTGTGCTGCCTGGAGCCCATTAAGCTCTAAAGCACTACTGTAGGTCTCTCTCATCAGGCCTCTATTCTCATTCTAATGGCTCTCTGCATGCCAATAGGACCGTTGCTAGAAGCACCCATTGCATTCCAGCCACAAATACAAGTGGGTTTAAAGTTGTCAGGTTTCCCCACCTTTGGGTTTTGAGAACGCTGTTATGATGTAACCACGTCTTATTGTAATTGGGTTAATTGATCCTATTCCTCTCCCTTGACTCTTCCAGTGTGGTCTATGCAATGATGCTGTTGTCTAGTGACCACCTTTGCATCTCTGTGAGATATATGTATTGATTATCCCATAAATGCTTGGTATTAGATAGTTATATTAGATAGTAGCAAGTAGCTTAAAATGGCCTGGGGTATTGGGTACTGAGATGTTGAACAGTTTCCTTTGACTTCATTGAAAACAATGGGATATTGCAGCTATGGGTTTCGGGTGGGGTAACCGCTGTTGAGGTGAATTACCTTTTCTCCAGCCCATTCGGGGTATTTGAATGCTAAATGGCATTTGGGAATGCTGAGATGGCTCCTCTGGGAGAATATCAAGAGATCTCATTATGTGGATCTCCTGGTGCTTCCAATGGTAATTAATGGAGAGATAAGCTACTGTTGATATTTAAATGTTAACCTGGATGAATAATGCTCAGGGGAGCTGTGCTGTATTTGTGTTGTTTAACATAGTTAGCATCATTAAGTGTGTTTACACGCACTTTGAATGTCAGATTTCAGTCAGACTGATTCTTCCTTCATTTAATGTCACAAACACTGTAAGTTTGGAATACACTACACGACTTTTAAATTTTGACCAGAGTTTAAAACACTAGGCATTATACACTTGCTGACTTTTTTCAAATACTCGAGTCGTTCCAAACACAACAAACTCACGCAAAAACGTGCACTGATAATGACAAATGTAAACAATGTCTTGTTTATAGCCTAAAATGTCTCAAAATATCAAATATGTTTGATCTCCTCTTTTAATCTGAAGCTAAAAAAGTCTGTGCCCATCATACACTATGTGATTTTCTGAGAAATCTGTCAAGTCTGACTGCCCATAATCTGTCGACTGGTTCTAGGTTTCGGCAACTAGTGTCGACTCCTCCAAACTGTAAATGTGGAGAAAAATCTGGGCAAAAATTGTGGATTCCAGCCTTTAGTCATATCAGTCAATTGCAGTATTTTTTGCAAATCAGAATTACAGACCAAGATCATGCGATTGTAGCTTGACCTCTTTCAGCATGTATACAGTTTTTGTTTTGTCTACAGTTGGCCTTGGCATTGTGTTCTAGCTCTAAAAGACAGAAATGGTATGTGACGTGTATTTAATCCCTGACGTATTTGGTTACAAACAGAGTCATGTATACTTGGACAGACAAATGTAGACTGTAGCTTGACTTAAATCCAGCTGTAGCTCGATTGTGAGTGCTGAACGTGGCGTCAATTCTACAGTTTGGTGTGAAAGCTCTGCACTGGGTTTTGGATGGAAAGACATCGCACTAAACTGGTGTGTGTGGCACAGACGTGTGGAAGTTAAACACCATAAAACACCATTTCAGGTTGATGATGAAGGCCACACGAGTCATACCTACAAGCGCGAAAGTAATTGTCCAAAGCGTCAAAAGCCTCAGTGCTGGTAAGTGGCCGACAATTTCAAACACAAAACCCCTGTAGACTCTCATTAACTGCAACAAGCTCCAAAATGAATTCTTGATCTGTTTGTTTTCCTGTCTATTTGTCCCCCTAACAAGAACCACATGTTGCCCAGTCATGCTATAGTTTCTAAAACTGCAGATCCCAAGAGGAAAACACAGTCTCTGTGTTCTTGGGCGTCTGTTTTATTGCTTAGTTCATAAAAACAAAATGACATCTAGCAACCCAGAATAAGTGAGACTGGCCTATTGTGCTAATTTGTGTCTGTACTGTCCTGTTATCTGGATCAGCTCATTTGCATAACTGTTGACCACCCCCCCCCAAACCTGTCCTACTTCCACCCCTCCTCCACTTCCACTGTCTTCCCATAAGTTCCCCTTTGACCCAGGCCTGTTATCCTGAGAACCTGCTAATGAGTGACTGCCTTACAGCCCTGTGAGACAGAGAAGATCCACTGTATATTAATTGGGGCTGTAGTTTATGAGAGGACATGGGGGTGGATCTGGAAAAGCAGTGAGAGCAGCGTCCTGGGACAGTACCAATTAACACAGTCGAGACTGCTTGATTTTGTTTGTTTGTTGTGTTCTTTTTGGCCCATGTCTTCTCGTTTTTCTCTCATGCCAGCTACTTTGAGTTTCGGACGGGCTTTGTGATGTGAAGTATCTGTGTAGTCACAGGGGACACCATCCACCAATGTGGCACAATGGGAAGAATGAAGCCAATGGGAAGCGATACTGTAGTCAAACATAAGAGAGAGAGTGAGAGTGGCTATGGAGGGGTAGGATGACAGAGAGCGCTGCTGTGTGAGAATCTCACGGGGAACTCTCACAAAGTGCTGAGCAGGAGAGAGTGAGTGTGCTGGGAAAACGCTGAGACTCTCTTTGTATGTGTGTGTGATGCTAATCGCAGTTCACCCACCGAGGGAGAGACGTGAGACGTGGGGAAAACAGCACTGACTGATAGGACTGGCTGATGAGCTCACTTGTCCTAAATTTTTCAGTCTCATCGGACTTACCAAAGAAGTGAATGTTTTCAGAGTTAGATAACGCATAGTCTGCCAGCTTCAGCAGTAATCCCTGATTCACCAGTGCTTTGCAAAAATAATATTACAGACATCAGAGGAATTAGTCAATGACTCCTCAGTCTTGGGGGTAATGCATGATGTAATATAATAATATTGCAATTTTTTTTTGTAAAGAGTGAAGTAACTGGTTACCTGTTAAATTTACATAATAACCATACGCCATTTTATATACACATATACACATACAGGTGCATCTCAATAAATTAGAATTCCGTGGAAAAGTTCATTTATTTCAGTAATTCAACTCAAATTGTGAAACTCGTGAATTAAATAAATTCAATGGACACAGACTGAAGTAGTTTAAGTCTTTGGTTCTTTTAATTGTGATGATTTTGGCTCACATTTAACAAAAACCCACCAATTCACTATCTCAACTCAATATTTCATAAGACCAATAAAAAAAACATTTTTAGTGAATTGTTGGCCTTATGGAAAGTATGTTCATTTACTGTATATGTACTCAATACTTGGTAGGGGCTCCTTTTGCTTTAATTACTGCCTCAATGCAGCATGGTTATTAATTTTAATTAATTATTATTATATTTAATACTTATTAAAACTTATTTTCTAACACAGTAATACTGAAAATTGCATGTTTTTCCTCAAAATAGCATGCAAGGTGTGGGAACATTTACCTCAAGGTCAGTGGCCTGCTCATAGACAGCTGCCATTTTACTTTCGGATAATGATGGTAAGTTGATGTCGGAGGTTTTATACTAAGTCACTTATTCTCATGGACCCCCTTGACAATATTTTTCTCAGAAAAATGAGACTCATTTACACTATCCTAACCTCTCCAATGTTTGTATTGTAGAGCTGCTGTAGCACATTTGAAGTATATGTTAATGCTTATATAAAATAAAAAATAAAAAACTGTAAAAAAGAAATGTGATTGTAATATTAATGCTATCTTTGTTATTTTATCAAATATAGATCCAAAGCATGCAAGAAAAATGGGGCCATTCTTCATATTAGTGTTTTAAATATCATTACAAAGTCACTTCAGAGGAAATATTACACACATTAACATGGACAGGATCCTTTTTCATAGTCATGTTTTGTTTTTATCCAAGCTTTCACTTTGTGATACATCACGTTTATTGTGAGCTTTGGCTCTGCCCATGCTTTGGTTTGGGTCTCAGTCCTGTGTTGGTGCTCTCTGCAGGTAAGAGCTGGTCTCAGGCGCCTCAATGTCATCATTATGACCTGCCCGATTCCCCCAGAGCTCATAAAGTTCCTGGGCCTCGCACTAGCCTGATACCTGATCTGCTTCCCAGTGAACCTGCCTTTACGACCCCCTGACTTCCCTTCCCTCAAGGGCTTGGGACGGACCAGTGGCCCCATGGAGTCAATCTGTCTCTGGTACAGTAACCGCTGGCTTTTGAAGCCCTGTTTGACTAATTTTCCCCATCAAGAGAGGCCCAAACATTTGAGTGTAATGCCTGGACCCTCAACCCTGCTGCTGTTCCATCACTGTGAGCACAGGAAGAGAAACCATGACAGATGGGACAGCCATTCAAGGTCAGTAATCTAGCCAATCTGTAATAATACACTTCTTGTATAATCCATTTTGGATTTCACAGTTTTGGCTGCTTTTATTTCCCACTTCGCAGCCGGCGGCTCAGGTTTCAGTCCCTTGTGGTGTCTTTGTCCACATTTTGGTGTTTGATTTACTGAGGTTTGACTGTTATGGGTTCAGTTAACTGAAGAAAAGAATAAAGAAAAACACATTAATGAAACAAGACACATGGTTCTAGCAGATAATCTTTAGTCTGTGTCTTGTAAAGCAGTTTTCAAGTAACATTAAGATTGTCAGCGCAAAGAAAAGCCTTCGTATGGCCCATGTAAGGATGCAATAGAGTAGGGTGGCTTTTATGTGGTGGTCCATGGGGGGCCAGAGGAATTGCGTCCTTTCAATGTGAAGCAGATGTGACTGGGAGGTTGTTAAATGACTTTACAGCCATGTGAGACATATACTGGGTACACAACACAAAGGGAACCAGGCCAAGATAATCACCAAAGACAAACTGCAAACTGCCTTAACATAAGTTTTTATTCCTTCACTCGTCTGCCTAAATTCTTACGTCACAGGAATGTAACATGATGACTCATATTTTGAAGCTTTTTTGAGTAATTTGCTTTGTGAGGCTGTAAATTTATACTGTCAGCACTCCTTCAGTCATCAACCATAAATCTGATTATAATTCAGTTCAGGCTTATTTAATTTCATTAATCTTGATCCAGATTCATTCAGTGTTGCACAGTTGAAACATTTTTCTTCCTTGAATCCAAATAATTACATAAGATTTTTTTTTTTTTTTTTTTTTTTTTTTGTGGATATATTTTAATGGACTGTTCTCAATTCATTTGAAAGGAAAACAAATTAATTATAAATAAAGGCCATTCAGGTTGAATTATCCAGGCACTGACATTATTGTTAAAAAGTTTGGGGTCAGAAAGATTTCTTTAAAATAAAAGAAGTCTCTTATGCTCTCCAAGGCTGCATTTATTTGATCAAAAATTCATTAAAAACAATATTGTGAAATATTATTTGAATTTAAAATATATTCTAATATGCTGATTTGACACTGAAGAAACATTTAATGCTATTATCAGTGTTGAAAACCATTGTACTGCTTAAAATGTTTGTGGAAATCATGATACATTTTTTTTCAAGATTTTTTAATGAATAGAAAGTTCAACAGAACAGCATATATTTCACATTGTTCTTTACATTAAAAAGTCTTTATTGTCAAAAGTCTCTTTTGTTCAATTTAAAATTTTTCTTGTTTAATGAAATTATTAATTATTTTTCAGAAGAAATAATCTTACTTCCCCCAAATGTCTGAGCGCTAGTGAATGCCTTTTATATATAAGAGCTATAGGGTTTATATGAACATTTCTGATATTTGAGCAGAGTATGAGACATCAAGATTTTGTCTAAATCTCAGTGTTTAACCAGGGGGTCTTTTTCCCCAAAGCATTTCCATTTAGTTTCTATATAATCTTGTACCTGTCAAGAGGAAACAATAGAGATTCTAAAGAGATCTCATTTGCAATGTATCTTTCCTATGGATAGAATCTTTCCTGAATTAATTGTACTGCCAGCAGTAGTTCCGTGAATACAAGAAGTCAGGTCGGGTGTATGGGTAGGGTCAAAAACGCCACACGATACCCAGACCACCACCTGTTAAACACAGATTTAGTCTGTCTGCTATCAGCTGCCCCCCTCTCATTACATACACAAACACACATGCACAGACCCCCGTCCCCCCGCTCTCTCTAGACGTGCTGTCCTGGTCAGCTGACTGAATCTTCTGCTCTACTTGTCTCTCTATAAGACTGGCTCATTCCCAGCGTCAGTAGTAAACATGCCAGCCCATGTATCCACCTACTGGGGTCACAGACCTGCTCTCTTCTAGTGGGTGGACACCGGCGGCTGTCCCAGCATTCAGTCTGCTCAATACGACCTGACAGCCTTCAGTAAGGCCCTTGAAAAGGCTTTTAGAGGCAGAACAGGCACTGCCCGACCCTTTAGTTAAACAGGACCCCCTCTTGTTTAGGTTTTGTCCACTCAACATTATCGTACCCCATCTCTCCAGGACAGTATCAGATGAAAAACTACCCAGAGTCTCAGTAAATGTTCTCACTCTTTCCTCAGAAACATTACAGGTTGATTTCTGGGGTTCGGTACAAGTTAAACTCAATCGACAGTATTTTTGGCATGATGTTAAATAAAATGTATTTCCACTTGTCTTTCCTTTTCTTTAAAAAGATCTGGGTTATAGTGAGGCACTTTCAGTGGAAGTGAAAAGGGCCAGTGCTTAAACAATAAAATAAAATAGTAGAGCCATGAACAACATGAACGATTTTAGTGTAAAAATTGCTTTTCTGTGTAAAGGCACATCCAGTTTTACAGCTTTGTTGCCATGACAATGAAAGGCCTAAAACCTTAATACAGCCTTAACTGAATGTTGTAATTTAAATAAAATTATAAGCGCCACATTTCTACTTTTCAACCCTCCATAAATAAGCCACATTTACTTTCATTGTTCGTGCTGCTCTCTAACCACATAATCAACATTATGCCAGTTGTACTGAACCTGGAAAATTCATTTATGTATAATACCATTCAAAAATTTTGAAAGAAGTCACCAAGGCTGCATTTATCCAAACAAAAATACAGTGAATAATGCAATATATTTTTAAAATGAAATTTATTTCTGAAATGATAAAGCTGAATTTTTAGCATCATTTCTCCAATCTTTAGTGTCACATGATCCTTCAGAAATCATTCTAATATGCTGATTTTCTGCTTATTTCCTATTATTATCAATGTAAAAACAGTTCATATTTGTGTGAAAACTGTGATACATTTTTTTTTTAGGATTCTTTGATGAGTAGAAAGTTCAAAAGAAGAGTATTTATTTAATTTTTTTTTTAATATTATTATAAATGCAAGAAGTTTTGATCAATGTAATGCATCCTTCCTGAATATATATATATATATATATATATATATATATATATATATATATATACACAAAAAACTTCCTGACCCCAAACTTTTGAATAGTAGTGTATAATGGGCACAGTCTCGTGGCATGATTAGATTTAGGTGGAAGTCTTACTGAGCCAGAGGAGGCCGGTCAGCTCTTAGTGTATGTGAGTTTGCCAAACTCATACAGTGAGCGTGGGAACAGACTCCATTTCCACAGGTTACAGGGATCCTGATTTCCCACGAGAGAAATCACAGAGGAGCAGGTTAACTCACCACATTTGGACCCATTTAAGTGACTGCTGTAAGCATATGCTGTAAGCATACGAGTGGCTCAAATGAGCTGTAAAAAGTGTTGTGATATGACATAGACAAACTCCTTTGAGTCTAACCATTAAGTCTTTGCTCATTTAGGCAAACTGGATCCTTTAATTTATTTTTTTCCCCCATGACAGATGTGTACTTCTCGTAATGTTTCACTCATAGTGCTTTTCTTGTTTTCCCTCTGTTTCAGCTTGCTAAATATGCATCTGTAGGTCAGCTGGTGTGCTTTCAATGTTTAGCTCGGCCATAAAACTTCTTTTATTATTTTACCGCAAATATTTTTGTGGTAAAACATCAGGAGTGTAATTCTGGCCACATCTAGAGCATCTGATTGGAGGGAGGAAACAGCAGGCCGAGCAGGGTATCTTGGCTGTCCTGTAAAGACTGGCATAGTTGGGCACCAGCATATGTTGTGTTTTAGATGCCTCCAGTCTCCAAACAGGTTACAGAAAGCTGATTGACTATTCACCAGTTAAGCTTCTCTGTGCTGGTCCACCATCACTAGACCAGCATAACCCAAGTGTTTTTCATAATACTGGTGTTTTCTTCAAGTCAAGTCAAGTCAAGTCACTATTATTTGTATAGCGCTTTTAACAATGCAAATTGTGTCAAAGCAGCTTTACATCAGCTTGATATAAAGCTGGGTGGCTTTATATCAGCTTTACAGTATTTAGACGGGGAAATAGTGTGTCAAAATAGTGTCATTCTCCTCTGGCCAGACAAAATCAGCAGTTTATATCTTAGGCTGCAGCAGAGTCAGATTGTGTAAAGGACTCATCTTGTTCCCGTGGTCTTGTCCCGATGGCCGTCTAGGAGACAGGGTCTTCACTGGGGATCAGTCTCTGGGGCTCATCTAGTTGTCCTGGTCTCAGCTGACGTTCAGGGCTGTAGAGGTCATCTCTAGGTGCTGATCCACTATCTACTACCATCTTCAGACTGAACACACTGTCCTGAGCAGAAATTCGAGCTCTATTTAAAACTCCATGGTAAGCATAAATGCAAACCTGTTAAGGCTCCAGTTAGTCTAATTTGCATCTGTGAATAGAGAGATTCTACACAGAATGAACATCCATAACTGAAAACTGTGTCATCTGATCTGTCTATGTTTCATTTTGTGGTCACTTTGATTTTTTCAGAACGCTTGTGGCAAAGTAAACATTCCTCAATCACATGATGCTTCCAGAAAGACGCATTTGTCCCTGAGTAAACCGTTTGTCTACATTTAAAATGCGTAAACAGCATTTTAAATGCAACAACAACAACAACAACAATAATGATGATGATGATGATGATGATAAATGTATGTCTTTGAAAATGAACTTGCTTGATTGTTTTTAGGTAACAATCATTTATTAAAAAAGGTGCACTTTACAGTAGATGTAGTAGTAATAATAATAATAATAATAATAATAATAATAATAATAAAATATTTGTATATTTGAAAATGAAGTTAGAAGACTATTTAAGGTAAACTATTTATAATAATAATAATAATAATAATAATAATAATAATAACTTTACAGTGAGATTCTATTCTGTCATGATGACAATAACAATGAACAATACTTTTACTAAATTTTTTAATCTATAGGCTATATGTTAATTTCTGCATATACTACATTTTTAATATTATTTTTAATTAGTACATAAATACATGCTGTAAAATATAAAGATTAAAAATGTGTATTTATATAATTTTATGCAATTTTTATACATTATGTAATTATAGAATTTTTATTTATTTTAATGTTTATTTATGCAACTATTGTAAAGTGTTTAAAAAATAACACATTTAAATCTGTCTCAACTTTAAAAAATAAATAAATAAATGCATAAAATGCATGCATAAATAAATAAATAAATAAAAATGGTTAATTTTTCTTTCCTTTTATCTTGTCTATAGGGCACCAATGAACCAGGATTGTCCAAAAAAACAGCCTCTGTTCTGCATGGTGTGAAAATACAGGGGACTCCTAAAGAGTCTGGTTAGGGTGACAGAAGTTATGGAACGAGGCCAAACACATGTCCTTTCAGCCACAAGAGCAAGTTTGAAGCTTGTACAAGTACCACCTGTTATCCTCAGCATACACCCTCATTCCACACAGTCTTTGGGCTCTTGAAACCACTTGATCTGAGGTATGAGACTTATGTAAGATCTCTCAACTCCGAGGAAATCCCTCAAACACCTCCTGTCCCGTCCAGATTAACACTGGTAACCTCATGTCCCAGTCCTCATGGAATGGACTAGTGTATTAGCCCACTATTAATAACCTCTGATTGTGTTCAGTCCGGTCGGCAGCAGCCATAGACAAGGCCACACTTGCTCCACGTCTCTTTCCCACAACCCCCAGGCACCTCTGAGGAAGTCATCCATGCCTAAATGTGCCTCCTTAATCAAAGGCTGAATGTAGAAGTTGTCCTGGAGGTTGGCTGTGGTGATTGCAGCATTAGCGAAGCACATGCTCGCCTTTCAGGGCCCAACAATGAGGCCCATTGTGTTGCTCCAGATCTGTCCGTTCTGATTTAGGATGGAGCTCCAACAGAGACAATACAGGGGAGATGGCATGGGCACTGAAGAGACAACATGTCCTAATGAGCAAACGAGAAGAGAGGATGGGAGTGTGGACGTGTTTGTGGCACATTTAAGCGATAAGGTACAAGAGGCTGTGCTATGATATAAATATAGTCATAGCTATAGGCATTTTTAAAACATGAATACCCTGACTGGATTGAAGAAGTTTGGGCTCAGTAATACTTATATTTAAAGAAATTAATACTTTTATTCAGCAAGGACACAACAAACTGATCACAAGTGACAGTAAAGACATTTATAATCAGTGTTGGGGAAAGTTACTTTTAAAAGTAATGTATTACAATATTGTGTTACTCCCTAAATAGTAACTAATTACGTTACTTAGTTACTTTTTATGGAAAGTAATGTGTTACATTGCTTTTGTGTTACTTTTTCAATCTGGGCAGGGCTTGCTTGCTTGTTTTTAATATAAAAAAGTTATAATTTTTGGCAAACATAAAAGCCCTTTCACAACAAAAGTGAAATGAATAAGCCTCAGGCTGAAGAGAAAGTAAATTCACATCTATACTGTAGAACCCAGAAGAAGAAAGTTCAACACACTTCAGCAATAAAAAAAGAAGCACAAATGTTTATCTAGAGTAATTTTTGGTTATTAGTATGATTGAATTGGATCATTGAAGGTCAACAGCAAAGACATTGGTTAATAAAATGGGATTAAATACATAAAGGATATTTGTGTTATTTAACATTTAATTTTTGCAGGTTTGCATCACATTCTGAGTTGCATTTTGCTGTTTTTATTCATTTTGAGGAATACCGAATCTTTTTTTTTTTTTTTTGCGAGTGAGATGAATTAATACATGTTTACATTTATTCTAGAACTACAGTGACATCTTACTCCTGATTTCTCTCAACATGGGGAGAGAAGAGCTGTCAATCAATAAATAGGAAAAAAGTAACTCGGATATTTTCTTGTAAATTAAAAAGTAATGTGTTACTTTACTAGTTACTTGAAAAAAGTAATCTGATTAAGTAACTCACGTTACTTGTAATATGTTACCCCCAACACTGTTTATAATGTTACAGAAGTTTCTGTTTCAAATAAATACTTTTGAGCTTTCTTTTAATGAAAGAATCCTGAAAAAAATGCATCAAAGTTTCCACAAAAATATTAAGCAGCACAACTGTTTTCAACATTGATAATAATAAGAAATGTTTCTTGAGCAGAAAATCAGCATATTAGGGATCATGTGACACTAGTTATGTTTCCATCACCCTGTTTTTATGTGCATTTTGAATTATCGCATCAGAAACGAGTGATGAAAACGCCAAATTTCAAATAAAAATCCCATAATTTGCAAAAAAACAAAAAAACAAATTACGTTTGCTTGAGGTGGTTTTTGACTTGTGCGAAAAAGGGTTAATGTGAATAATGGGAGATGAAAACGCATTTGCCGAATAAATTCCAGCAAGCATCCACAAAAGCAATGTCCGTATTCACTGTGTTTCGTCTGCTCGCGCAAGTAATTTATTATATATGAAACTTATTATATTCAGTGGCTCCTCCTACTTTTCTACTTTTCTTTTCCTCCTACTTTTCTCAGTTTATCAAGAAGTGATGATTTATGACTCGTTGGATGGAAACGCTTAATTGCAAATGTTTTATGTGATATTCCAATTTTGCGCATAAGTTAAATTCGCAACTTTACCTTTTTTATCACGTCTGACTGCAGTGATAGTTCTGCGATGCTATTAAGGATTTCTATTAAGTTCCTCTAGGCCTTTGTTCTTTTAAACTGTATGTTCTCCACACGTTCCTTCCTCTCTCTAGTGCTAAATATAGGAAAATATGATTTCCAGGTTTCAAATTATGGGGTCACCTGAGAAGGTCTGATTCCCCTAATCAAGGCACGAACCCAAAAGGAAGTCAAAATAAAGGTTGAGACAAGGGGACAGTGTTTTCAAATGTTTCAGTAATCACAAAAATGAATTACAAGAGTGTGTTTTCATTATCTGATGAACCATTTAGAAAACATAAATGCTGTAGATTTACATATCACAAATACATAACAAACTACTCAGCTGTTTGTTTAAGATAAATAGACATTTCGCTAACTACTAGGGGCGCCAAAAGGAAAATTTGGATAGTCAACAGATTGTGCCTAGAAAATTTCTGATAAAAATGACTTTTTTTTTTTTTAAGGAGCAGACCTCCCTGAAAGTCATTGTATAGTTTACACTCTGGCTCAGGTCATGTGCTGTATATGAGATATGACAATTGAGGCATGTTGCCCTGCGCTGGAACTCGGTTCACCAATGAAAAACACATTTCTCACAGCAAAACTTTCCATGTAGAGTGTTTTTCTTTATGCTAAGACTGATTGTTTTTGAAATGAGCATGACTCCAGCATGGCATTAGCTGATTTTATTGACTTTGAGAAAACGTGATTCACTTATCACCATTTGTAATCCTACACTGTTTTCCTCATGCTGTCAAAAAGTGGTTAGTATAATCATGTTATTTTGACAGTCAGAGCCCAGTCGTATTTGCTCGGATCTGTGGTCTGATAAATGCTAACTGCTCACTGACCTCACATTTCAATTCATCTTAATTGCCGAATCAGGAAGCAAAACAGGCCTCATGTACTGTTTTGATTAGCAGATTAGCAAATGTATGGATGTAGATGTTTGAAAAATGACAAATTCGGATATTGCTGCTATTTAGTTCAATAAACCAAAATATTTAAGACAGATTGAAGTGTGCTTAATTAATATGAGTGGGAGTTGAGACCAATGAATATTTAAGTAGGCTATACATAAAATGAGTGTGTGTGTGGGTGTGTGTGCATACTCAGTACTGTATACGTACTGTATATAGTAGTATACAGTACAATCAAAAGTTTGAGACCTTTATTAAAAAGAAAACTTTATTCTGTTAAATTGATCAAAGCTAGCAGTAAAGACATTTTTAATATTTTACATTTTTGATTTCTATTTCAAATGAATCCTGGGTGGAAAAATTCCTCAGTTATTTTAAATTGTAATAACTTTTCTCAATATTACCTATTTTACTCTATTTTTGATCAAATAAATGCAGTCTTTGTGAGCAAAAACGAATTTAAAAAAATTTAAACTTACCAACTCCAAAGGTTATATATTCTCTCAAATATTCTGTGGGCTTGGTTTGAAAACCCCTGATCAATTCTGACTTCCTGGATTTTAATTTATTTCTTCAATCTGTTGGATCATCTCAGTAATATATAGGTTATGACTGACAAGGTGTTGTTATTTTAATGTTTCCAGTTGGAAAAAAAAAAAAAAAAAAACATTCAAATCTTGCTGACCCCAAACTTATCTATTTCCCTTGTGAGGTATATTTATGTAGGCTATGCCTCACAAGGGAAACAGATGCTTATTTTTTTTCCCTGTGTTATTTACTCTTCTTAGGATGCATCTCCCCCAGACAATTCCGTTTATTCATAGTAACAGCTAACTATGTCAAAGTGCTAGCAGTCTTAATCATTGTATTTATACCTGAAAATGAATGTTCTTTTGGAGAAAAACTTCCTGACCCACCCGCAACCACAGATAAGATTCTCTCTTTATGCAGCCTCATCACATTCTCTCACGCCAAGTGAGATTATGAAGATGCAACTACAAACAAAACTAAAGAAATATATAGTTACGTTATGTTTGATGTTAGTCCTTGGAAACATGCACAGAATGTGTCTGATATAACTCAGATGTATGATAAGGACTATTCAAGAGTTTCATAATTACAGTCTATCCAGTATTTTGTTTTCCTTGGTCGTTCTCCCGTTAAAATAACTTTGATGACATTTGGTATGGTCTTGATCATGTATCTGCGATTCAAGCTGGCACTTTCAAAAACGCAGCCTCTGATTCCCAGCTGTCTTACATCATAGTTCCTATTTATGCATTGAGTCTAAGAAAACTAGGACTGTCCTGCCAGACCTTGTTATCTTGTGTTATGTTTACATAAGCTCTCTCTGTGAGCAAAAACTGCCTAAATACATGTCAGATTCATTGCATGTGGTCAAAATAAAGGTGTTTATAACATGGCCGGGGTTTGGCTGTTTTTATTGTGGCTATTTACAGTGTGTCATGGCAGACATGTTAAAGCAGAGGATATGTGCTTTAAGAAGGCGTACAAAGCCTCTGGCCGGGACACAAGCGCTTTTCTTTCTCTCTGTATGTGATTAGGCTCAGTATCAGGCTGTTTAAGAGAACTCTTTCTTCTTGGAGAGAAGGAGGCTTTTAGGGGCTTTATGCAGGGGTGCGCTGGAGTGGTGCTTCTCCTTTCTCTCTTTCGACGGGGAGGCTATTTTGATTTAAATGAAGGCTATCTATCAGAGGGTGGGAAGGTTCTTTCAGGCCTGAAGAAAGGAGATGCTGTCAACAGACCTGTTCGCGAGCTGTACGGACATGCACGCAGCAGATGTGTTAAAGAAAGCGCAGCCTGTCGCTACAAACTCTGAATAAGCTCTCTTGCTTTTCTTCAGAACAGCTTTATGCTAATTTCCAAGCAGACGGTTAGAGAACTTGGATTCTCCTGGCTTTTGGGCCTGTGGTGAGTGCAGTCGTGACACAATTTAACCACGGTGACTAACTTTTCCCTTCTTGCTTTTATAGCAAACTGGCACCAAGAGCATGATGTGCCAATAAAGTCTGAAGGGGAATAGACGCCTCAATCTCCACAGCTCCTCAATGCTGCCTCTTCAATCATGTGGTTTTACCATACCCTCAGCTGAAGTAATGCAATATAACATAAGCAGCAGCATCATGTTCATTAAAACTGATGGAGGCATATGGTCCCTCAGAATTTTGAAGATTTTAAATGGTCTATTATATTCATATTTGCACCAGGGTCACTTTGCAGTCAAATCAGGTACCACTATTAGACTAACATATCTTATGCTTTTATGTATAACTACTATGCTGTTTTGTTTTAGTTTTTCTCTTGTCGTGTTTTATCTTGTCAGAAGCACCAAGTAAGCCACTGATGCCCCTTCAACAAAACAGGTGCATGACAAAGTCAATAAGTGACTGTAGATTGCTATTATATGAGATCAGAATTGGAAGATCTCCCTTTAATGTCACTGTTCCACAGTTAAGTGTCAGTAAAAGGACTTGAGTATTACTCATCCCTGAGGGCATGCATGCTTCTAGCCAGCCATGGGCAAGCATTTTATTATCAGTGCATGAAAGGAAGGCACCAGTGGCTCTCTGCCATTGCTGTGACCAATCACTCTTCATTTGCCCACCACTAGGCAGCACCTACAAATTCAGAAGAGCCTCTGCTTTTTCTATGACAGTGTATCCCAGGATAAGATCTATTGCTCATCTCCTGGTATGGTGCTCGGAGTGACAGAAAAAGACTGAAAAGATGACTGATAGTGTGTGCATCAAGCCCAGGGGTAAACAAAAGAGGCTTGGCTTGGAGAGCCCGAGGCGAGCCATCTGCCAGAGTCAGTGAGAGCTGCTATTGTCCGTGCTAGAGGAATGTTCAGACAGATTGAAGAGGGTTTGCATGGGTCATTCCTACAGAGAACGTCAGCATGAGCAACAGGGGTCAGGCTCTTTCCATGCAGCAGATGCGGCCTGCGTTTTCAGCAACACGTACCAAGCACATGTATGCTTTGATGAGCCGCAAAGCCTAGGAAAACTTAAAAATAAATCTTCTTTGGTGGCATCTTTGGTTGCATAAAGAACGTTTCCATTGGACAAAAAGTTGTTTATAGTGAAACAAGATTCTGCAGATTTTAAAAATGTTCTTCATACTAAGAAAAAAATGGTTCTTTTAAGAACTGTTCACTGAAAGGTTCTTTGTGGAACCAAAAATGGATCTTCTACACTCTTAACAATAAATGTTCTTTGTTGGCATCTTTGGTTCCATAAAGAACCTTTCCATTGGACAAAAAATTGTTTACGGTGGAAAAGATTCTTTAGATTTTAAAAATGTTCTTCATGATAAAAAATTGGGTTCACTGTTCACTGAACGACTCTTTGGGGAACCAAAAATGGATCTTCTACAGTCTTAAAAATAAACATTCTTTGTTGGAATCTTTGATTCCATGAAGAACCTTTAACATCCATGGAACCTTAAAAGGTTCTTTATAGTGAAAAAAGGTTCTTTAGATTATTTAAATATTCTTCACACTAAGAAAAAATGGTTCTTTTAAGAACTGTTCACTGAAAGGTTCTTTGGGGAACCGAAAAGGGATCTTCTACACTCTTAAAAATAAACATTCTTTGTTGGAATCTTTGATTCCATGAAGAACCTTTAACATCCATGGAATATTTCCATGTCATAAAAAGGTTCTTTATAGTAAAAATACGGTCTTCAGATTATTGAAATATTCTTCACACTAAGAAAAAAGAATGTTTTAACCAAAATGGAACCAAAAATCATTCTTCTATGACATCACTGTGAAAACACCCTTTGGGAACCTTTATATTTAAGAGTGTAGCCCATTTTGTGATCTTCATTGATCTTCATTACAGCATCGCACACATGGTGCGCAAGATTAACCATTAACGTCAGGAGCATTTCGTAGTTTAGTTTTGAAATAGGCCACCAATGTTGTAGATCAAAGCAGCTTAAAATGTAATCCTCTTACAGTCATCGTTCATTCCAGAGACTATTCTTTTGAACGGTTTGTGCTGTTTTCAGTACTTTGGTGTTTAGTTTGAATGTCCTGAAAACGAGAGCACGAACTGCATGCTGCGTAATGCGGTCGACTGGGCTGTTGTCCATAACTGGCAGTGCCTTTGATATTCAAACGAACAAGAAACCATCTGAACGCGCCACTGAAACCTAGTTTTGAATTATTACTTGGTGAATTTGTCATGCGCAGTGGAAAATTCTCCTCAGACGGAGGGACAAAGCCAAGCTGCGGGGTCATGATTGGATGGCGGTGGCTTGCAGTCAAGTAAAGAGGCAGAAATGTGTGCGTGCATGGAGGATGACCTCTGACCCTCTCAGCAGGTGTGAGTGACCGAGTTTTCATGGGAGAGGCGCACAGAGCATGTGGGGCGGGGACTTGAGAGGGACAGATGTTGTATGGGGAATGCTCCAGGGGAAAGTGTGGCGCTACAGAGGGACAATCATACAATAGAGAAAGACTCTCACAAACAGGCCTGTCTCCATGGAGACTGGTTGCTGTGACAGCGACAGTGAATGCTCTTGGAGCTGAATGCTATTGGTTGTTCCAACTCTACATACTTGCATATACTCTAGTCAAAACTAAAACCCTTCATGCTGTCAAAACTAATATCTATTATGTGTTCAGTGTTTTAAGTACTTGGCTGATGGACACTTACGATTTCCAAGTCAGATGGTGCTAAGATTGCTTTTAAATATTTTTTCATGGAAAAAAAAAAGATTGTAAATGAGGTATTAAAAATCAAATAATTTAAAATTTTAAATATAATAATATAAAATTTGTTTCTTTTATATTATATATATATATATATATATAACATTTTTAATTATTTGATTTTTACTACTTATATACAATTTGTATCTAAAATTTTAAATGAGGTATTAGAAATCAAATAATTTCACATTAATATAATATAAAATTTGTTTCTTTTTTCCTTATTTTTCAATGACTTTTAACTACTCTTAGTTCTCAGCTTTGTGTGAGTGTGTGTGTGTGTGTGTGTGTGTGTGTGTGTGCGCGCGTTTTTGTGACAAATGAGGACATAAGTTTGTATAATGACACAGGCATGACATAGGTATTACAAGGTGAAGGTGACTTTTCAGGACATTACCTCATGTCCCCACTTTTCAAAACGCTTATAACTCATACAGAGTGAGTTTTTTGGGAGGAAAGTAGAAATGCACAGTCTCCTGTGAGGGCTAATTTTAGGTGTAGGGCAATAGCATATACAGTTTGTACAGTATAAAAAAAACATTACGCCTATGGGATGTCCCCACTTTTCACAAAAACAAACGTACGTGTGTGTGTGTGTGTGTGTGTGTAAAAGTCACTTTCTCTCAAGTTAACACAGAGAATTAATACAGAGGTACATAGAAATGTTCATTTAATATTTGAATTAGTCTCCACTTGGTTTTTTTTTTTTTTTTTTTCTTGTCTTTGGAACAGTATCTACTATCTCATAGTTGTAAACCTAAACCAAAACACAGCTTTGTAAATGCTTTCTTTTGATTTTTTTTAAATACCTCCCTAATTTGATATTTTGTTAAATAATGCACTGATATTCATGTACTTTAAAGGGATAGTTCACCCAAAAATGCAAATTGTCATTTCAAACCTGTATGTTGAACATAAAAGAAGATATTTTGAAGAATGCTGGTAATCAAACAGTTGATGGTCCCCATTGACTTCAATAGTATTTCTTTCCCTACTATGGGGACCAGCAACTGTTTGGTTCTTCAAAATTCTTCAAAATATTTTCTCTTTTGTGTTCAATATAAGAAAGAAACTCATACAGGTTTGGATAAGGATGAGTAAACAAAAATTTTAATTTTTGGGTGAATTTTTCCTTTAAGTGTCCGATGCTGAAGTGCCCAAATACTATTCATATACCATGTATTTTGACTTTTATTCCTAATACATGTTCAACCATCAATGCTTTTTTTTTTTTTAAGTGAAACAATGTTGATTTCTAAGTGAATTTTTTGCCAGTTTTGCTGTTAAAAGTAAATTGCTTAGTAATCTGCCCACTAATTTGGTTTTAACATCAAAACAACTCATTTCCATGTGTCCTGTTTAACATATTTAGGAGCTGAAGAGCCGTGGTGGGTTAATGGCATTCGTGGTAGACAGCAGGGCAGTCTGGGAGGAGACGAGGCTCCGCTGGAGGCCTGCAGCAGTGAACTCACTTTATGAAGTCACTGGCACTGCTTTACACAAGGAACTGTGGAATTCAGCGGCCACAGACAATCCCATCGCTGGACTGCAGCAGCTCCAAAACCACGGGGAGCCGCAGACACAAGATAAGAATAAAAGCTGCTTGTTCTTAAGAGTTTTAAGTGCTTGCCAGAAATTTCCTTAGTTGTAGCTTATTAGTGTCAATCAATAAGTTAAGATCCACAAAGAACAGTACAATGTGTTCAGCCACAGCTTGAGTTTGTACAGAAGACTTTAAGACACGCAATCTGATGTGATTAAAACAATCAGATTTCCCACAGGAACATGCAAATTCCATAACTCATTGCCAAATATGTCATAATTCAGAAGTAACAAACAAACACGAAATACCAAATTTAACATTCAAAGCACTTTTTGGCAGAAAGCATTAACACAAATCATAGGAGAGAGCTATTTGAGTCTGGATAACTTCAGAATGTTTTATTATAAGGCTTGAAACAACATTGCAGAAGGGAAAATGGGGTGAGGGATGAATTTAATTAGTTTATTAATCACTGCAGAAATTGAAAATAGTAATGTACTGGGAGATGGATATCTGCAATGCAGAAGTTCAGAATATAGTGCTGCTGAACTGTAACAAAGCCAAAGTGTACACATGCTTTCTAATTACAAAATCAATACGAAATGTATTGTGCCAGGGGAAACTTACACTTGGTGGAAAATGCATTGCTTAAAGTGACTTAACAGTTGTTGGTTCCCATTACTTTCCATAGTATATATACAGATTTGGAACAACTTGAGAGTCATTAAATGATGACAGAATTTTCATTTTTGTGTAAACTACCTCTTTAAGTGTGTATTTCTTAGTTCAGTGTAATATATGACTCCATTGAGAACTCTGACAATGCAGTCAACATCGATGTGATAGCTAAACTTTCTTAATAGCTTGTATTTTTAAAAGTGTTTGGCAGAAGGCCCCATAGGTACCCTTTCTAGTGTAGAAAATGCAAAAGTTTCCCTCAGAAAAAAAAAACCAAGCATCAGGACAGGGTCATGAAAGACTCAGGAAAGCTATAAATTATGAACAGAAAACCAGGCTGCATTTTTTGTTATTTGCGTGACTTTGCTCAACAAATGCTATTGTTTGGTTCTTCCAGGTCTCCTCGGCTGGTGCACGCAGTTCCTGACAGTCTAGAGTGAACGTTTGTATGGCATCTGTCAGTCTGCTGATGCATGACATTAGCTGAGCCTTGGGTCAGAGAGTGCAGAGAGTTTAGGAAAGCATTGGTCCGGCTGCTGAATAGAATGGGGCCGAGGCTTGAACTTTAGCCATTGAGTGAAAAGCCCAGGTCAAGTCAAAAATTTTATCCCTGAATGAACCAACCAACTTTTGTCATGTGTTCATCTGGATTGTTTTCAACAAATCCTAGACCTGTGAACGAGCATTATGAGCCTTGATGTCTTTACATTGGTTATTTACTGTAAGTTGTGGGATTTCTTGCACAGTCAGGTTAGATAAAGTACTGATATTTTTATTGTTTAATATGTAAAGTCAATGAGGCACTGCTTACTGGTTTTCTTGGTGGTCTGAGAGATCTGTGTGGATTAAGTGGTTCAAAAGATAAATTCTCTCTTTGTTCTCTTCTGGAGCAAATCAGCTGCTTGCCCAGGGCAAACCATGGCCTTCAAGAGAAAAAGACAATAAGTTCTCACAATTTTTTTCACAAAGTAAGATGTGTTACAAAAATGAATAATCAGTATTGTATAAAATTGTCTATTTTATATTAGAAAGCAAGACAGACCTCAGTCAAGGTGGATAAAAAAATAAATTTTTAATTAACAGTGTGACTGGAGTGTCGGGATTCTGAAAGTCAACTTGAGCGAGAGGTCAAAGGGAGCCTAACTGCAGCTTTTTTCAAATGTTATCCTATGGACGTGGATGTACTTGAAAATGTGAGTCAGTCAGAGGTCATATGGGCCTCTTTTATATGCTGCAAGAGGCAGCTATAGCCAGTGGGTCTGTTATCTGACACGCTTCAGGCTTCTTTTATGAACTTCACCCTTCTTTATTGGGGAGTGTGCTCACATATACTGTTTTTCACATCTAAATCACCCAAACTGACAGTGGAGGAGAAATATAAATGTGTAAATGTCTAATTTTTTTGCAGTGAGTGCATTCTGAAATATCTTGACAAGAGGACAAGGAATCCTGTTAATATGCATAAAATTGGTTTGTGCATCATAAAACTGTTTTGTATAATTTCTGCACAACTAGCAACTCCAAAATGAATTGCAGCAATATTAACTGAGTCCAGACTGGTTTCGCAAACACTCCTTCCATCTTCCATTGTTTGGATAAACAGACAGTCCCGTTCTAAATTCATGCCACATGTTGCTATATCAGACTGTTGATGCAGATTTGTTTTGAAAATGGAAAATGGTTTACACTACCTTGTGAAAAAGAAGTAAACTTTAGCCATTTTTTAAAAAAGGGTATTTATACTAGGAATAATATACTTTAAAGGAATATACTTAAATGCAAAATGAATGTCTTCAGACACTTAATAGCATATTAATTACACTTAAATACAATTGTTTAACCTGAGAATGTCTTTCATTCAATACAATTACGTCCACTTTTTTCACAAGGACTAGATAAAGAAAGTATTTTAACATCATAAAATTACATATAACATCTTTAAGAACAATTCTGGGATGTAAAAATGTTGTTTTTGATGTTTTTGTCTTGTATCCACATAATATTTGCTAGATTTTAAAGAGATCGAGAGGGATCACAATTTAGTCATTCATAAACTGTCTACATATACAGTCAGGATATGGCGATCAACCCTCTTCACCGCATTTTTCATTGTAAGCCAAGATAAACACAGAGACCTTATCACAGGGTGAGGGTCCGTGCTTTGGGAGGAGGTTTTTTTCCTTCCAGCCAGCCAGAGACTGATTATTAGGCCAAAGTCATCCTCCTCTCACATCTTGTCATATTCTTCTTTGGGGTAAAATGGAAAAAACACCCATTTCCGTTCAGGTTAGGGTGTCCACAGGAAACTCTGTGTTTTCATATCAACCTGACCAGCCACTGCTCCTCTGACCCGCGTAATGTAAACGTGTTTAAATTTCCAGGAAGACCCCTGATCACAAAAACACCCAGCCGTTTGACTGGATTCCACCCTCGTTTCCCTTTCAGACGGGACGTGGACCAGGACACTCAGAGGTCTCAGATGTCAGAGAAACATTCCTCATGCGTTTCCTACCGCGCAACAATCATAATATCAGTCATCCTCTGCTGAGACAGAAGCTCACAGAGAACTGAGATGGCAGAAGGTTTATGGTGTGGGCAGTTGTTTTTGTACACATAAGCTCTTCATCATCTACGGTGGAGATTCCCACCATTGTCCACAGTTTTTCATAGGCTGTTTTGGGAGTTATTTATCACATCCCTACTGTCTCTTGGACTGCTTACATGGAGGCTCAAACATATCTGCTTGAACCATAAATCCTATTTGGCATTGTATTAAAGGTCTTGAAGGAGCCAGTGTGTTGGCTGCTGTTATCATCACAACATTCAACACACCAACTTACTAGCAAGGCTAAAATAACACTTAACATGCTCTGTTATAGAGTTATAAAGGTATTGATACCAAAGGTATTGATGCTACTAACTCAACTACAGCATAACAGATTTAAAACAGTATAGTTTTTCTACTAACTAGCTATTTTTGCTAACTCTCGGCAGTGCAGCATGACAAAAAAGCATCGTGACATCACTGTTTATTGTATTTGATATAAAAAAGTAGACATTGATCGCAGCAAACTGGGTGATTTGTTTGAGTCGTCATTCAATAGTTCTTGAAATGTAAGTGTTGCTTTTACATTGCATTTTTGCAACAAATACTGCTCAGTACTGCTGTTGTTTCATCAAATGAAATAAATTAGGGTGTTTGTTACTTGTATTAGCTGCATTTAAGTTGAATCTGTGTTAAAGGTAGGGTGGGCGATTTGGCTACAAATAGCAAACTAGCTTTGAAAGCATAAGATCCCACCCTCCCTGCAAATCACTCTCCAAAGCCACACCTCCTCCAAAACACATGAACGCGCTACGGCAGACCAGAGGCTAACCAGCAACACGATGTGAGACGACGATGGTGGAGGATTGAATGCAACGCTATCAGATTATCTCATGTCTCATTCTGTGAGAAAACATTACAGTACAAACGCATAATATTACAATATTAACACCTTCCATTCTCGCTCTGTCTGCATACATTGACAGGCAGGTAGGACAGCCTTTCGTAGCCCTCGGACCGAGCAATATGATTGGACGAACATGTTATTGTCCTACACCTTCCACAGATGATATAAATGCATATAAATACATTTAGACCACTTAATTTAGTGATTTCTATTAGTATGCAAAGAGAATTTTAACCAGCATAACAAAAAATGTTTTTGAACCAAATCACCTACCCTGCCTTTAAAGTTTTATCCTCTCACCCTGTTTGAGGTCCTCATTGTTTTGTGCCAGATAAATACTGTTCTGTTTTCTTAAAGTATATAATCTGATAGTTATACAATTAAAGATATAATAGATATCTGGATATAGTCTGCCTTTTTTGTTAGTCAATTGAATTACTTCCTTTTTTTGTACATTGTTTTGTACACTAAGCTACAAATGCAGACATAACAGTAAAACCTCAACTGCTCAGCAATCCAAAAGTCAACATCAAATCAAAATTCACCCTATTTACTTTATAAATGCACATTCCTGATCTTTATTGTGCACATTTTGTCAGTGCATGTTATTCTAAAGGAAAGAAATTGTTTGTCTTTGCAATCTCGGTGCAATTCTGGTGAATGCCCACTTTTCATGATCCAGTTAATTCCCTTTAGATAAAATCAAGTCCTGCCCTACATATTTTTCTCACTGAATATCCTGTTTCACTTGGAAATACATCATATTATAAAAGTAAAATGGTTTGTAAATGTAGTTTCGTGTATAACTGCAATTTTTTAGCAATTGTTCTTCATCAGAGAAAACAGTGGAAGGCATTTATAACTAAAAATAATACTGAACTCAGTTGTTCCCCTTATTATCTGACTTGTTTTGCTAGCTGATGTTATGTGTGGGAACATGGCGTAAGTTTATTAGTGCGTGCTTTGATCCGATAAAGTCTTACTGTCTGTCTCTCGCAGAGGAGCGAACAAACAGAGCGAGCAGTGTGAGCGAGGGCCCAGCGCGGCTGACCACCCTCCTCCACTCTTCCTCTTCCCTCTCCATGGGTGGGACTCCCTCAGGGCTGCAGAACCAAACACACCATCTCTCACACTGAACATTAGCATTGTTCCTCTAATCATACGAACCGTGACTCTGACTTTTTTGGGGTAGGGCCCACACGGCGAGTGGCGTGGAATCAGGGCTGAAGATCGTATCAGCCACTGGGCCGCAAATACTGAGGGAAAACTTGTCAATTTGTTTCAGTTGGGCTTATGCCATATCAGATATGAAGCTGCCTCTTTGGACAGGAAATGAAAAATAACCCTGGAAAATACTTAAAAGCACTGATTAATAAAGTGAAAATTGCCAGTGAGAGCAAACTCAGTTAAAAAGAGCGTGTTTGAGCTCCAGCATATTCGGCAATCTAAATAAAGCAAAGCATTTTAAGATAAGCAAATCATAATTCCTGTTGGTGGTTTGATATAATTTTAAGAGCACTTTCCTGAAACAAGTGTTTAGATAGTCTGCTAAGTGCAGCTGAAAAGCTCATAATGGCGCATATAACCTCCATTCATCCTTGTAATTATGACTTCCCATCAGATGTATTTGTCTGAAGCACCAGTTCAGTCATACGGCCTGAGAATCAATGCTAGAAATGTAATGTTCCCTCAGCAGGAAATGTGTTTGCATCAATGCACATAGTGGGAAATTGACACGGGGCTGCTGAAGGGATCTGTGTTTATGTTGCGGCCAGCTCAGCAGCGAAGGCTTCCCGAGCCACACCATGAGTCAGTTTTTCCACTCGATAGCCACTAAGCAAACAGATCAGCACTGCTGGACACAGATATGCAGAGAGCACAGGAAGTGCTGCTGTGGAACATCCAGGGGATTTTTGTGTTTCCATTGGTATGCCTCATTAAAGTCTCGCTGTGTTTGGGTCTAATCACGCTAGTCTGAAGGATGACTTAAAGCTTGGGCAGATTTGTTGGTAAATGATCTGCATTAAATGGAAAATCTTCTGTATTTATCTGACGGTTTGCACATTGCAGATGCCCATCTTGCGGGTCAGTTTGGAGGTCGCAGCAGATTCTGTGATCTGGCATAAAGCATTATTTCACTGTTGTGACCCAGCTGTGAATCAGCTCAGGTGAATACTAAAATAGCACTCTCTTATACAAATATATGCTGGGTTCATGAAGAAATTCATACAGGTTTGAAATGACATTAGGGTGAATTTTCATTTATAAGTAAACTTTTTAAATTGAAAGAAATTGTCTATCCTGAAAAAGAATGGCAATGACTTTCAATGTAAGTATGTAATAAGATGTTTGTTGTCAGCACTAGAGTGCTCGTCTACATGACTGAAATAGTAAATATACACTGCACTACTTATTTAAAGAAGAATTTTATAATATTCAGTACATAATAGAGGTGGAACTGAAGTAGTGATGAAATGTTGGAAGGAGTAAGTGGCTGTTTTTTCAGTAATTTTTTTTTGTAGTTTAACAGTAAAGAAATGTGCAATTTACAAAATAAATGAATAAAAAACTATGAAATCTATAAACTAAATGCTGTTTATCAAATAAATGCTTTAAACTTTCTACTCACCAAAAAAAAAAAAAAAATCCTGAAAAAAGTATGGTTTCTACAAAAAATATTAAGCAGTGCAACTGTTTTTGACATTGATGATTAAAAAACAGCATATTAGAATGATTTCTGAAGGATCATGTGACACTGAAGACTGGAGTAATGATGCTGAAAATTCAGCTTTGCATCACAGGAATAATTTACATTTTAAAATATATTTAAATAGAAAACAATTTAAATTGGCAACAAAATTACTGTTTTTACTGTGCATTTGATCAAATAAATGCAGCCTTGGTGAGCATAAGAGACTTCTTTCAAAATCATAAAAAAAAAAAAAAAAATCTTACTGACCCTAAACTTTTAAATGGTTGTGTACACCTGAAAAATTCATTCTGTACTCAATTTAAATATTTATGCCAAAGCCAGCATAGATAGCACCTGGTCAAGCGTCACCTCGGGTGGTTAGTGAATAAGATATTGGTTTTTCCGTAAAATGCCACAAGCTCTTTAGTGAATTCACCCTTACAGTTACTTAGGATAAAAGCATCTGTTAAATGGCTACTTACTAGAAATACTCATTAGGAGAATGTTTCTGCTGTCTTTATCTGTACTGATTAGTCTCAGATGATGGTCGCTGTTGAAAGGTCCTAAGATTATAGCTCTCCTTAGAAAGTGGTGTAAATCTTCACTAATAGTCATTGTGACAGCTTTAGGGAGCGTGTGTAAACAGAACTGCTCTGGCTCATGGACTGAAGGCATGTTTGACCCCCCTCTGACTGCTCCGGGCGGAAGAGAGCTCTTGGCCAGGGTGAGATAAGAGCAGAGAGACTCTGACTAAGAACCACTTCCTGTCCTAAAGCTCTAGCTCAACAGTTTTATTGTCAGTCTGCAAACCAATCACCTACCCTTTCTTCTTTCCCTTTCCTGTCTGCTTGTGCATGGTTGAGCTTTCACTAAAATTGCATTTTGATTACTTCTGCATAGAAAATATACAGCCAAATTACACTATCGATTCTGTCAAAATGGTACTCAGTCTAGCTTAAAACATACTATATTGGCTGCATAGTATAAAAAAAAGTATCAGTTAATAGTACTGATTAAATTATTCACATTTAATTGGACTGAAATCTTTTTTTTTTTTTTTTTTAACTGATAGATTGTGCGACTCAAATATACTTTGAAACACTCTAGGACACACCAGATGTTAAATTGATGGCAATATCCTGAATTTATTACCTGATAATGTTGATCAGCATCTGATTTTATTGTTGTTTAACAATATAGATGTTTTCAGACTGATCATCAACCATGTTCACACTTGAGTCACATTTGTTTGCAATTTTAAGCAATATCTATAATTAAAGTTGCTTTAGGTCAAAAGACTGTGTTTTGGTGATTAATGAAACGTCTCTTCTCAACAACAAAATACGCTCTCAGAAGAAAAAAAAAGTACAAATCTGTCACTTTCAAATGGTACTAATGTGCTTTTATATGTACGTTTAAGGTACTAATTGGTACCATTTAAGGGTTAAAAAAGTACAAAACTGGACTGTTTTGCTTTTTTACATTAGGGTAACACCCTGACAGCTTTGTACCTTTTTTCTGAGAGTCACGGTTGCCTTGGGAGGCGCGAGGAGACGTAGGGTAAACTCAAAACAGACTTTCTTTAATAACTCAAAAAAAGGGAATACATACAGGCAGGAACAGTCACATAGGGAGACAGAATGACATTTAACAGCAGACACTCAAGACAGTCTAACACAGGAAAAACACCAAGTATGGGCATGTGGGTAACATAAGGGACGAAAAACACAGGACACAGGGACACAAGTCTGACAATAGTTGTGTCCAAATGCAATTTTTAATGAAATAGTTTTCACTGGCTATAAAATTTAATTTGAAAGGTATAATTTCCCTAGTAAAAAAGTAATATTTACAATACATTTATTTCAAACTATGTATAGTTCAAATCTATTAACATATTTACTGGCATATCACTCGAGACTTACTGATATAAAAATTCTAATAAAACTTGATTTGGAGTACTAGTTGTGCACAATGCACATTTCTTAATATTAAGCCTTAAATGTGTGTTCATGTCACTATTGATGAAGATTGTATGATCTTTGAATAATATCTGTCTTTAAATGCAAGATATTTAAAGTATAACTAAAGTATACTCTCAATAGTTCCACTTTAGCACAATCAAATACACTTCAGAATATTTTTAGGACTACTTCCACACAATTAAAGTGTGTTAAGCACAAAATTAGTTGTACCAATTTAACAGACTTTAAGTATACCAGTTTAGTATACCAAAAGTACAATTGCAGGGTATTTTTATTAAGTACATAAATATGTAAATGTATTTGTAGTATACTTAGCATGAAATAAATGTATTTCAAATACAGTTTAGTATAATTATTTTTCACTATGGTTGACATTTATTTATTTGGCAGAGATGTTTATAAAAATATGTCAGTTTTGAGTGTTCTGAGTTTCAGTCTAAGATGGACACATAAGTATTGATGCCATTTCTACTTGGCCAGCAGCCCTTGAGTACTGCATTAAGATGACAGGAATCATTTTATCCTACTGTTTGAGTTAGTGTGCTTGTAGATGTTATCGTCTAAAAATAAGAAAGAGAGATGTTTGTTTTGACATCAGAAAAGAGCGAGGCTTTGTTTGCTCTCTCCAGCAAGTTTGCCATGAGTTTGTTTTTCATCCACACAGTGTGCGGAGGGCAGCAGAGAAATGTCCCGCTGTCAGCAGCAGTGTGGTTTGGCACAAAGGCACAAGCGAACTCACCTCAGCGTCGAGGCCTTTCTGGTAGCAGGAGAGACGGGCTGATGTCAGGGGTCAGAGAATGGCATTGAGCTCTGATTACAGACCATCATCTGCTGCCATGATACATTTGAAAAATATCATCAAAACTCTCAGAGAATAAGCCAGAACCACAACATCACAGTCCTCATTTTACTGTCAGATTAATTTTCATACTCTCTATGAATAGATGCATAGGGATGCATTGTTTTGATTCAAAGTCTTGTTGGCGGTGAATATTCGCTGAATAGGCCTTTACTTAGCCAAGCATATTAAGAGCTGACAGAACTAGTTACGCATTAGCATCTTTATTTTATTCACTGCACCAAATAATGATCCTACTGAATGTGAATGAGAGTTTCTCAACCTGCACATTTACAAATCAATATACTGCATAAGGAGCATTTGATTGATTAGATCTGAAAGTATCTGAGATGTGATTGCTGGATTCAGATTTCTAAGATGGGAAGGGTGGTATAAAGTAAGGCAGGGAAAGAGTGTTGCAGGAAACGGTCATCTCTAGAGACGTTTAGATAAGAGGTAGGACAAAGCTCTGGGCTCCAGTTTCCTGAGAACCATCCCTCTTTGTGTGCTTGGATGTTGGATTTTATGAGGCCAGTCTATACTGATAATGGCTGTGTTTGTTCTGCAAAAACAGTATTAGGTAATTAACTCACTTTTAATGGAGTGTAGCCTATCATAATAATATGTATTATATTTGTAATTATTTGGGAAGGATTAAAACACTGGAAGGATTATACGACTTTTCTTTGATTTATTATGTGAGTTGTACTGGTTTAGCTTTTGTTGTTGTTCAGAAATGCAGCTGTCACTCTTAAAAATGAAGGTTCTTTATTGGCAATGATGGTTCCATGAAGAACCATTAAAATACATGGAATCTTTCCATTTGACAAAAGGTTCCTTTTTGTTTTTCCATTAGATTTTTTTTTTTTTTTTTTTTTTTAAATTCTCTTCACGCCAAGAAAAATTATTCTTTTAAGAGCTTTTAAAATCCTCCTTTTGAAACCTTTCATATGCATGGAACCTTTCCATTCCATAAAAGGTTCTTTATAGTGGAAAAAGTTTCTTTAAATTATGAAGTATTCTTCACATTAAGAAATGTTCACTAAAAGGTTCTCTGGGGAACCCGAAATGTTTCTTCTGTGACATCTCTGCAAAAACCTCCTTTTAGAACTTTTTAGAACTTTATTTTTAATGATGTTCCAGACTGCATCAGTAAGAAGTTGGTCCTTTGTTCACTTCATTTTACCGTGGATTCATTTACAAACAAGGCACAATTCGATGCAGGATTTTCAGAAAGATTGAAACTAAAAGACGAAGCTGTGCCGTCTATATTTGATCCGACAATAATGTCGCAACACACAAGTGTGAGTAATACAGATTTTTCTCTTTAAAAGTCCTACAACTGATATCTGTTAGCTGACAGTACCTTTAAGAGCTTCTCCGCTCCACCTGTCACATGATTCATTTGTTCTCAGTAACGGTTTTGTGCCCCAGGTGCTCTTATGAAACCCCTCAGCATATTGAAAGCATTTGAACCACTTTGTCTCCTCTTAGCTGCTTCTTTTTTTTGTCAAAGAACAGTGAGCGTCTTTGTTCGGCAAACCTACATTGCAGATTAAAGACTAACACACCGATTAGCACTACTATCGGGAGGACCCGTGAATAAAACCTCCCTCTGAAGCTACTGGATATAACTATCCCAGCACTGCAGTGGTGCTGTGTTACAGAAGAATAACACTATAAATCATTCAAGATAGATACACCCAATAAAACCAAGGGTCACAGATATTCTGTATGTTAGCTGTTTATGTGAAAGTTCACAGGATTGCTATTTAATATCCGAGGGGACCCTTGTTTCGGCACATTCCAGGCTGAGTCAGTCACATTCCATGTGTGGATTTAATTCAGTGGGGAGAGTGCAGGGATTTGGGACAGTGCCTGTGTTTGTACTGATAAGGGGGGTGTTAAGGCGTGATGTGTCTCTGTGTCATGTCTCTTGTAAAGCTTTCAAGTTTCTGCTGAGAAAAAAACTCCATTGCAATGTTGAAAATGCTTTTATTTTTTTATTTTAAATTACCTTTTAATGACTTTTTCTATTCCCTAACTGGCTAACAAACTTAGCTTAGTTACAATATGGCATGTGTTTATTACAATGTGAAAAAAATATCAAAATGACATTATTGTACAGACTTTATAGTATGTATTAAAAACCTTTGTTATAAATAAATATTATAAAGTCCACAGCCAGAGACCTTCGTATGCTCTGACATTGTAGCTTGTGTTTGGGTGACCTGAGTTCGAACCCGGTTTGGGTCATTCCCTGATCTCACCCCTTCCTTCTCCCCATCATTTCCTGTAACTCTCCAATCAAAAAGGCAAAGTCCTCAAAATTAAAATAAACAAATAATCTGGTGGTCATGTTGAGACAACTAATTGCTATATCAACAGAACATATGGTTTCATATCTGTATGCACACATTCAAATGTAAGACAAACAATGCAAATCCAGGCTGTATATATAGTTAGCTTTTTCTTTAGATTTTACAATGGACGAACAGATGAGCTCAAGTGCATTTGCTATTTAAATAATGTGGCACTGGACGTGAAAATGATAACTGCGTATGGCTGAAACTAGCAAAAAACACTTGCGTCACACCTGTGCCGGGTGTATGATAGGGCCCAATATATTTTAGATGTACTAAATTGCAAAGTTCATTATTACAAATACATGACATTCAAGTTTTTAATTGAAACAAGATACAAGTATATTTTAGTTTACCAAAAATGTGTACATCTATCAGTACAGTTTAACCACATTTCAAGAGTAGTAAAGAAATAGCACAAACATGTACTAAAAGTCCTACTTTAATAGGTCAAAAAATAGGTTATTATTTATGTACAGTTCTTTTATTAGTATTAAAAGTGTACTTCTTTTTCTCAAGGAAATACCATCTATAGGTATGCAAAATTGTTATTTGACATGGGTGGAAAATGAAAATGGATAATTTTGGTTATAAGAGTGTCTTGGATTTTTGTGGTTTCATACTCAGGGCAGCCAGTAATTTAGCCCACAAAACACACAGTGGTCAGCAAAAACCACATTTATCTTTGTTGCAAGTGAACCCATATTTAAAGTCATTCACTTTTTTACCTTGCATAACTTGTTTATGGTTTTTGAGGACAAAATCACATAACCCGTGCACGTTGGTGTCAAATGACAGATCAATTTGCACCAAAAAACTGTTTAGTTTCAGCTTTCTTGAACAAGAAAACAACAATTTTTGGGTCACAGCTCACCAGCTATAAAGCAATGTTCAGGATTTAACCCTCACATCATTATATGCAGTTTGCATGTCTCTTTATAGATGACTGACCCTCAAACATCTCTATCACATCTCTGTGCATTGCTGGTGATTTTAATGGTCAGGTGTAATGGGGAGACTGCATTGATTGTAGAGCCGTTCCCAGGGTCCGTCTCTCCAGGGAGAGATCTGGATTGTAGTGTGGATCTCTCCACCATCATTACAGCCAATGAGATGCACAATAGGTCAGGGAGATGAGATAACATTGTCTGCTGGGGAGCCGCAGGTGGGAAGCTCAACAGGGCATTATTAGGTGTCCTGGTCTCAGGGTATAGCATTGCTCTTAGCTTCAGGGGCTCTGCCCCACCATCTGTCACCAAACTCTCTCTCTTTCCTCCCTCACTCCTCAGACATGCTCATGCACATGCTCTTTAGAGCATGATTCACATCTACAATCAATGTTCTACTGGTCACTTTGAGTGAAACTTAATTTTAAATTTGCACTTGCTTCTTCTGTCATCAAGCTGCACACACAAAAGTTCAATAAGACTTTTCATGTCCTGTATCCAAGAACTTCTGGTTCTCCAGAGCCTCTCCCTAGTCTGTCTCTTATGATTTTTGTTCTTTGAAACAAATGTTGTCCATCAAATAACAAAGGAACAGCAACAGCATCAGAACAGTAGATGACAAAGGAAGCTGTAAGTGATATTGCCACATAAAGCCTCTTGTTGCAGTTTGACCTGTTTCTGCATTTGTTATTTTGTTGGCTCTTTTCAACGTAAAACAGTTGGAAAACATAAAGTGATTGTGTCTGTCCTCAAGTTATCCCTGGTTGAGTTTCAAAAATAGTGAAAATTAAATCTTAAAACCACTTTAGTCACCCTAGAACTTGAGAGAGATCGATAGAAACTAACAACAACTTCACTCCAATAGCACCATGTTGTTAAGACAAAAGAAAAAGTCTTCACGATGCATCTATCTCTTTATTTTAATTGTAAATGTTCAGTAAACACCAGACAGAATTGAGTTCTTGAATGGTGGAATAGCGGTCTGTTTGGAAATCAGTTAGCAGTTAAAGGAACACTCCACTTTTTTTTTGAAAATAGGCTCATTTTACAACTCCCCAAAACTTAAACAGTTGAGTTTTACCGTTTTTGAATCCATTCAGCCGATCTCCGGGTCTGGCGGTAGCACATTTAGCTTAGCTTAGCATAGTTCATTGAATCGGATTAGACCATTAGCATTTCGCTCAAAAATGACCAAAGAGTTTCGATAATTTTCCTATTTAAAGCTTGACTCTTCTGTAGTTACATCGTGTACTAAGACCGACGGAAAATGAAAAATAACGATTTTCTTTTCGGTGTAATTATCAAGGAACTTTGCTGCCGTACCATGGGTGCAGCAGGCGCAATGATATTACGCAGCGCCTAAAAGTAGTCCCCAGCTATATCATAACTAGTTACCTAGCTGGATTCAAAAATGGTAAAACTTAACTGTTTAAGTCTTGGGGAGTTGTAGAATGAGCCTATTTTCAAAAAAAGTGGAGTGTTCCTTTAAGGGAAAAGGAAGTGCTCCTTCGAGTGAGAGACCGTTATAGAAGAATGCAGACAAAGGTATGTGAGGAAGAAGCTTTCAGTACCAAAATTTACATTCAAATGGCTAACAGGATGAAGACGAGAGCACCTGCAAACATTATAGTAACATGGTATCTCTGTCGGGTATAACTTATTTATAACAACAACAACAACAACAATAATAATAATAATAATAATAATAATAATAATAAATTAGTTTATAAAACAAAATTACTAAAATAGTTTCCTGATATTGTTTCAATTATTTACTTTGATTTAGTAAAGAAATAAACAATATATCTTTATAATATCACAATTACTGTTTTTCCATTAAGTGTAAACATTCACCACTGTTCAAATGTTTGGGTTCTTTAAAATTTTAAAACGTTTTTGAAAAAAAATCTCATATACGCATCAAGGCTGCATTTATTTGATGAATAATACAACAAAAATTGTAATAATGTGAAATATTATTACAATTAAAAATAACTGCTTTCTATTTGAATATATTTTAAAATGTAATTTATACCTGTGATGTTAAAGCTGAATTTTCAGCATCATTACTCCAGTCTTCAGTGTCACATGATCCTTTAGAAATCATTCTAATATCCTGATTTGCTGCTCAAGAAGCATTCCATATTATTATCAATGTTAAAAACAGTTGTGCTGGCTAATATTTTTGTGGAAACCATAATAATTTTTTTTATTCAGGATTCTTTGATGAAAGTTTAAAAGCATTTATTTGTAAAAAAAAATAATAATAATAATAAAATCTTTTGTAACGTTATAAATGTCTTTACTGTCACTTTTTGTAAATTTAATGCATCCTGAATGAAAGTAAATAAACTTCTTGTATATTTGTGCATAGCATACATAGTTTCCTTTGTATTTTAAGGTGGTCCCTCGCAAAGGGCGTCATCATATTCGGGAATCCTTAGCTTCAATAAGATTAAATAAACTCTTGCTATGCTTGAGATGAAGAATGGTGGTGGTGGTTTTCATCTCCAGGTTTAGTGTATGGATCAAATTATCCCGGGTGTCACTCAGTATAATATGTGGCTCATCCTGCACAAGCCATCCTTTGATCTGGGGCCAAGGTGTCAAATCAGAGATGATTCCTCTAACACACGTGTGGACCATCACTCCAGACGTGACACACACAAGCAGAACTTCAGGGATATTGAATTAAGGCTTGCTGTCTGGCCTGCAAGCTTCAGAGCACGAGGGTCATTATCTCCATGTGGACAATCACAACATAACAGCTCAAAAGAAATCCAAAAATCACCTTGGGACCTTTACGGCTTCTTGGTCACATGGTGACTGTACTTTAAAACAGGCAAAACACTGTCTTCTGACATGTCATAATGTTGGTACCCTTTGAAGATCTCACATAACAGCTGTAAGTGTTTCTACCTGTTTTGACTTTCAACATGCCAAGCACATTTTTCTCGTTCATAGTCAATTTTCCGTGTTTTATAAACATCCAGGAACTGCAGACTTGCTGTCTACAAGACTAAAAATTGTGCAAAAAACTGATAGTAGGATTCGGGATGGATCTGGGAAAATACTCAAAAATTATTAAAGCAACTCACCTTGTGCGCCCACACATGGTATATTCGTCAGTAACAGACACCTCAAACCTGATCTGTGACCTTTGAACCCCGGCTAACATGCTTAGAAATGCTAATTATCAACATATCCCGCATTTGAACCATGTCGCCATATATCCTGAGAGTGTTCTCGGCTTCTTTCCATTCATTAATCTTGCAAACATGTTTAACATGTTTTGAATGGGTGAAATGGATAAGTGGCTAGGCCAGATTTTTCGCAGGACAGTTGACGCAGTAGATGCGCTTGTGCACGTCCAAGAGGCTAATGATTTTAGCAGATGACCCCACTCTGACCCTCAACACAGCCCTATGCCCCAGAAGACCTCCAATATTATGATTTACATTCATATGGTAAACAAAACAGCTTAACACGGGCTATAGCAGCACAGCACATTAGTGCAGGAATGCTGGTCTGACACTGCACAGACACATTATAATCATAGACCAGTTGTCATTTACATAAAGAACTATTAATACATTGATCTTTTTCATAATCTAATAACAATATAGAAAAATAAGGTAACACTTTAGTATAGGGACCAACTCTCATTATTAACTAGTTGCTTATTAGCATGCCTGTTATTAACATATTGGTTGTTTATTAGTACTTATAAAGCACATATTTTGCATGATCATATTCTACATCCCTAATCCTACCCAATACCTCAACTTAATAACTATCTTACTAACTATTAAGCAACTAATTAGGAGTTTATTGAGGCAAAAGTCATAGTTAATGGTTTGTTAATGGCGAGAATTGGACTACTGTAAAATATCAACAAAACACACCTATGACTGCACGTTATTAATATTATCTTATAATTAATAATATATAATATTATACAGCAAATTTATGCTGCTTGGCAAACATAAAAAGGCTGAACTGTATTATTTATTAGAATAATTGTTCATTCTGATTTTAATTATTTGCAGTTCTACTCCTAATTTTACAAAACCCTTGCAGATTATTCAAAATGTTAATAATTTTACCAAAATAAGAGGGATCATAAGAGGAAAGACCAGTTGTCATTTACATGAACTACATCCCTAATCCTACCCAATACTTATTTTGTCTTGTGAATAACTGAATTTACACAAATAAGCTTTTAAAATATTTCATTTGTGTAAATTGACTTATTTTGTCTTGTGGACTACATGGAAACCTCTGTTGTGTGATACAGATTAGTCAGGATGATACTAAATAAAATATAACATGCGATTTGTATGATCCCTCTTATTTTATTAAAAATATTAACATTTTGCCTATTCTGCAAGAGGTATGTAAACTTATAAGCAGAACTGTATTTAATATTGTGTGTGTTTTTTTTTTTTTTTTGGTCCATTCACATCAGCAACACTATATGATTATTGGTCGTTTTATATATATATATATATATATATATATATATATATATATATATATATATATATATATATAGGAACATATAAGAATGTTGAGTTAATGTAAATTAAATACTGCAAATACTGTTGGACTGGTTGTGGGAATTGACTGAAGAAGCAATGTCTTCAGACAGTGGTGACAGACATGCACTGTTTTCAGAAACAGAACAAGTTGAGCTGTCAGGTTTAAGAGGCCTAATCTTATCGTAAAGCTTGAAATAGAGGGCCAGGCGACACTACGACTGTCTCAATGGGTGTGAAATGTCACAAACTTGGTGTTATGTGCCACACATTGTGGCTGAGAGACAAGACTTATTTTAGCGTTTAGTTAAACTAGTGCCACACTCTGCACTATACAGTTTGCTACACATTGCAGCAGTGGCAACAATTAATTGCTTAACAATTAATAATTTAATACGATGAACTTTGTTAAATAATGAAAGTGTCATTCTTACTGTCCTTCTTGCCATCATCTTTTCTGTTATTTTGGTGAAAGCGGCTCATCTTCTTCCTCAATGCCTGCTGTTTGCTGTCCTGGTGATCTACCACCTGTAAATGTCATTCATACAGCAGTGCTGCCGGAAAACAGTGTGCATGCGTCTGAGGTCATTTAAAATAAACAGTACGAAAGAAAGACAGAAAAAACAGTACCGGGGGGCCACATACCGCTGGTCCCTGTTCCTGCAGGAGCCCTGCTGGGCACCATAAGGCCTCTGTTTTGCTTGCTGCCATTTCATTCTCTGATATGAGGCCATTAAAAGCTGAGCAAACAGAGAGCTGCCCCCATGTACTAACAACTCACTCGCCCAATACACAGATTGTCAAATGTGCAGAATTATGAGCAGGATACTGGCTCAATGCTTCAGTGCAGAGCTGGACTGGTAAATGATGGTAATTATGGTAAGTGCTGCATTAGTGCTAAGTGTCAGCGTGGGTCTGGGTTTCTATGAGGACACCAGAAAGCTTTGGTTTCTGAAGGAAAGAGCTCAGTCCTAATGATCCCAATTCAGTCTAATTTAGTCCTGACAGGGCAGACTGGAGGGCAGATGACATGCCTCTTGTTGATGGGCCGTTCAGTTCAGGACCCTCATGTATTATTTTACCTTTTGAGATCTGACAAAAACCGTTTTTCTTCCTATCCTACAAAAGGCATTTGCAAACATTCCCATGCAGCACTAATAGAGAGTTGATTTTTAATCTTTTCTCTTTTCAGTTCTTCTTCTTGTCTCATCTCATCTCGTTGCATCTCTTTTCTATTTTCTCTTCTCTTCTCTACAATTCTTGTCTAGTCTCACCTTATCTTTTCTCATCTGTTCTCATTTCTTCTGTTTTCTTATTGTTTCTTGCCATCTCATGCCTCGTCACTTCTTTTATTTTGTTTATTATATTATATTATTTGATTTTGTTTTGCCTTGTCTCTTGTTTCATAATTTTTTTCTATATCTTATCCCATCTTTTCTCTTATTTTATCATTTAGTCTTGTCTCATCTCCTCTTTTTTGTCTTCTTTCATCATCAATCAAAATCTTGTTACATTTTATCTATTTTCTCTAGTGTTGTCTTGTTTCCTTCTCTTATTTTATAATTTTTTGTATCATTTCATCTTTTTGACTCATTTCTTTACTTCTATCAACTCATTTTTTTAATTGCATATTGTCTCTAATTTTCCATTCTCTTATCACCTTCTCTTCATTTTTTCTCACTTCTAATTTTCGTTTTTTTATAATTTAGCCTAGTCTCATTCTTCTTCTCTTCTTGTCTCATCTCTTCTCATTTCTCATTTCTTCTTCTTTTCTGTTCTCTTCTCTTCATGTTTTGTCTCGTCATCTCTTCATGTCTCAACTCTTCTTTTATCATTTTATTTTAGTTCTGTCTTGTACCTTATTTATTATTGTTTCTTATTGTTTCATTAGTTTATTTCTCATCTCTGGTTTCATGTCTTGTTTCATCTCATCACTGGTCTCTTCTGTTTGCTTCTTCTTTTTTATAATTTTTTTGTTTATTTATTTGCATAATTTAATCAAATCTCATCTTTTCACATTTCTTCTTATCTTTTCTCATCTCATACCATACTCATACTTTTCATATTATTTTGTCTTTTTCTTTTTTTTTTGTCTCTTCTCTTGTGTCTCTGTCTTGGGGATTTACTGGTTCAGTAGTAAGGCAGCATGTTTCCTACTGAAAGGGTCTGTAAGTCTTACCAGACCATGAAGGAGTTTGTTTAGCTGAGATTTAGAGGCTCAAATCCTGTGAGTCAACAAATGAATGAGCTACATAGGTCCTCTTGGGTCTCTGTGTCCCCCTCAGAGTATTCCCTTGAAACAAAAAGGAGCATTGCATCATCACTAAGAAACATTTGCCAACCTTGTGCCTTGAGAGCAAAAACGTGTGTTGGATTTATTGCAATTCCTAATAAGAAAAATATCACAAAACATATCTGAACCTACAAATGCAATTATTATTTCACAACTTACACTTCAGTAAACACTAAATAACCATTTCCAAATGTTTAACTGTTCCTGCCAAACTACAGGGTAATATTAGTGTTCTTGGCTTACAGTTCAAGTGTTGCTTTATCTGTCAAATGTTCCTTATCATTGTCTTGCACAATGGCGTCATTGTTCATTTCTTGAGCTGACCTCAAAGCAGACAGCCTAACAGAGTCTGCCTGTGAAAAACCACAGCAGTATTGTCTGACATGCCTAACGAATACAGGACTTTGGTCCAAACAGATAAGGAAGACAGCAACCAAACATGAACGCTTACAACTTTATCAATTATATAGTCACATCTGTGCACACTTCAGTACCCAAAAGATCAAACACCTGTGCAATAAAGAGGTTTATGATAAAGAAATGTTAACTGTGCCACACCATCTCACCTCCTCGAGAACAAAGGCATTCATTTCCTTTCATAGGTCTTGAGCAGGCCATGTTAGGTCTTTATTAGTGGAGCCAGCACTGTTTATGGCTCCTCGTAAAAGAATGGAAATTAAAGAGGATATGTGATAGGTTTTACACTGTGTATATCTCCTGCTGTTTTATACTGTTTCAGTGAATGTACTTTATCTTTTACAGACCAATGTAGATTTTATGTCTTCACCATATATTCCCAGAGGATATTTTTTGTTCAGAGGTTGCTCTTGTATAGCTCAGGTGTTACAGTTGTATTGACATTGTCTCAGTCGTTTCTCTTGACATTCTTATTCTTAAAAAGAGGCAAAATCAAAATAGAAACAAGTGGGCCAATTAAAATAAAATAAATAATGACTGATCTCTGTGAAAAAATGTCTTCTGACTTTTATTTTCATATTTTAAATTTTGGCAAATCTGAGCAGTTTGATTTAAACATCCATCTCTACAGGAGACACATGATGTTTCTCCAGCAATCTCCTCCTCTTTTTCTCTGAAAAGCAGTGCACCTCAGCAAAAGTCTCTATTTAATCTCATTAGCATAAACAATAATGCATTAAGGAGATCTGATTTGTACATCTGAGATGTATGGGCTGTCTCTGAGTAAGCTATTTTGCATATGTTTTGAATTGTAAAAAGAGTCCAGAACTGGAAATATAATACTTTTTTTTCATTCCATCATAATTTACTCACCTGATGTTGCTCCAAATCTGTATGAATTTATCTCTTATGTGGAACACAAACAAAGATATTCAGAAAAAAAATATCAGTGAGGTTCAATGTTGTTTTAGTTCCTACTTCATTAAATTGACAATAATAAAGTAATGCAAGTTAATGAAGTCATAAAACACTCTCAGAAAAAAAAAACGTACAGAAGCTGTCACTAGGGCAGTAACCTTTCAAAGATGCACCTTTGTACCTTAATTACCCCTAAAGGGTGCATTTATTACCTTATAAGTGCATATTAGTACCTAATGTGTACGTAGTACCTAAATGGTACATATCTGCAACCTTTGAATTGGTACTGCTTTTTGTTTTTGAGAGTGATGTTTGAAACATAAATGATGCCAGAATTTTCGTTTTTGGGTGAACTATCCCTTTAAATATTGTCATCCATATCATAAATAGTTTAAACAAAAGTCCTGACAGTTCTTCAGTGGTCTGAACATGTGAACAGTTACTGCTTTATGGTTGTGAGCTGGTTCCTGAGGGCTTAGATCCTCATCAAAGGGTCCGTATTTGATCAGAGCTGTGGTCACAAGACTCACCACAGCGTCTGCAGCTGAAGGAATGCATTTCTGCAGGGGGGTCTCCCCTGGGATGCCTATCATCTGTGAGGGGCAGACATGGCACATGCGCTGCTCGCGGACAAACAAACACACATGAGCCCTTCTCTCCTCTGCCCCGTGATTTGTGAGGAGTCAAGAGTGTGTGACCTGGTGAGAGTCAGGGGCGGTTTCCACATAAACAGTAGCTGAGCGGCACGCTGCCCTTTTACTGGGCCCTCCTGATGGCTTAGTCAATAGGAACGACACATCTCTTTAAAATCTCAATTGTTTCCCCAAGACAGCACTGAGATTAAATTTAGGCTTTTGCTTAAAAAGTGACAAATCTGACATCAATTATCTCATGTTGTTCCAAACCTGTATGACTTTTTTTCCTCTATGGAGCGCATGCAGAGCAGACATTTATTGAACATCTGATTGTGTGAATTCAGTACACTGACAGTGACTAATGCTTAATAAAGCACCCAAAAGTGTGAATCAAAAGACATTTGTGAATCATTTGTTTCAAAGCAGCGTGTATAAAACTGCCAAAGTCACACACTCTGAAAAATGCTAAGTAGTTTCAGTCCAACTTTGGGTCAAATATGGACTAACCCAACTTTTGGGTTAAAAATTTAATGTAAAAATTTAACCCAACAGCTGGGTTAATCCATATTTGACCAAAGTTGGGTTGAAACAACCCAGAATTTTTTAGAGTGCATGATTATAGTAAACAGGGCTTCGTTACGTCATAACTGTTTCAAAACGTGTTTAATTTCAGTGTTTCATCGCTAGGGTGTGATGATCCCTGTGAACCCATGAACCAACGTCTATATGATTTTTACCTGATCTCGGATCAGTTTTAGAAATTTGTAGACATTTTTAATGACAAATTTGTATTATATGAATGCAGAGTTGTAATTATTACTCTGTTACTGACATGTTTAGCCAAGCTGTTAATAAAACAAACAAAACAAGCCCTACAATTCAATAAAATAACCCTTATTATACAGACATTTAATGGTAAGCTATTGGATGACTTGTTAATTGCATTTAATAGATTACACTTTCAATAAAACATTTGCTGTTGGTTTGTAAAATGTATTTTTATGTATGTTCAGGCTGAATTTTCATTGCAACATTCTTGTGTGCATTTCCCAAAAGCAATTATGGTCGCAAGTTCCGTCATTACAAATAGAGTTCAATGGAACTAATGATTTTAGCTAACGATGGTTTTAGGAAACGCACCCCTGATCAGTTTGGAAACAGTGAATCATGTAGCAAAGCAATTGTTTCAGCTCATTCAAAGTTTCAAAAAGCTTTCTCCCATCATTACAACAAAGTATATGCGGTTTGTTGATCATTTATGTGCTCTGATCAATTTTTGTGACCCAATATTTAAGCAATTTTAATAATAAAATTGCACTCCAAGTGACTGTATTTGAGCCAGTTCTGGATATATAGCCATTTATTCACTCAATTTACTCATTAACTGCATTAATTTTATAGGTCTGTAATTTTACCTTGTCAACATGGTCTCACTTGCATCTATTTTTATTTCTCCTACTGGTTTTTAGGAGAAACATATGAGACAAAGTTGATACTTGAATGAAACATATCTGAGAACTCAATTAAATCTCATGAGCTATAAACAAGCAACCTCTAAGCAATAAAATTTAACTCTGGGTGCCTTTTCTCTCTGCATGTCATGAGAGGTTAGAGGACTGTCATCTTCAAAGGATCCCCAGCCTTTACCCCATAGTGAGTCACAAACAGAGCTGAGGAGCAGGAGGTCATTTGGCCGATCGGCCAATCAGAACGCTCAATACATGTGTTTCGCCCCTTTGCTCTGCAGGCACATGTGATCCTGCTTTTGAGGGTACCGGCAGAGGCAGGCGAGCTGTTGCCATGGCTATGAACAGGCCACTGTCTGTTGGGCAGCTGACAGATTTTGCATAGTCATGTTCAGACAGCAGCTGGGGTTAGTGGAGCTAATATAGCTCCCATCTGGACTTAGTTACCCTATTGTAGTGATGCATCTGTCCATCTGTTGTACATGTATATCCGTGTGAGCGCATATTTGTGTGAATCTGTGCTTTTTGTGAAAAACAGATCCACATGAAGATGTGTTTTGAAACAGAATTTGAGTCATAATGTTGCTTTGGGGAAGATTATACTCATAAACAGCTTCATATGCTGTTGATTATGGCTTGGGAGAAAAAAAAAAGTCCGTTGGAAAAACATCCTGCTGAAATGTCCCATAAGACAAAAGCAAAAAATTAAATATATGCTAAGTGTATGTTGTAAACAGTGAAGCTCAATGAAATATATTTTTAAATATATATTTTTTTATTTTCAGTAAATTATATTTTGCCATACATACCAAAATATATTTTAAAACATATCTTTCAAAACGTTTTTCTTTAAATGTGACATGTGAATGTATTTTCTTGGATTGGAATATGGAAGGCAAAATATATTTTAAATGCTCCTGTTAGCAACGCAAAAGTTCAAGTCACGAAAGCAGGTGGCTACACATGAAAAATCATAGGATTTTATCATTCATATGGTTCATTCCAACACAGGTGGGATGATTCATGATGCTTTGACTGTCACAAAGAAGAGCACAAGAGCAGCCTGTTGTGTGACCTCTGTCAGGCACAGGGTGGGAAAAAGCCTGTCAGAGCTCTATCAGGCTGCCCTCCCTGTCATGCTGTAGTCTGGTCCCATCTGCACCATATGGCACATATTCACAAGCCTCTGAGAGAGCTGAATCTCACTGCATCATTATGTAAATGGAGATGCTGAGATCAGTGGGGGCCTTGCATACAACCCTGAAACTTCAGCCTCTGCTCATTATTATGCACACAGGATGGAGCAAACAAAGACATAGCATAATGACGCAGTGGAGAATGGAGGCCTTTTAAAAATGGAGACATGGCCGACGCATGTTTGGCTTTTTTGTCTAGACTCTCTTGGGAATGAGAGCTTTAAACCCTGAGACAGGACTGAGATGTAAACAACAAACTGGGATTTGAAGAAATCAGGCCTTGAGAATCATCTGGGAACACGCTCGAGTTGTTTCTTGTCCTTTGTAGCTCATATATCTGGTTGTTTCTCAAAGAAGCATTTTATGGGGTGTTCTGTGAAGGGGTAAAACTGATATACTGGTATAACGTATAGCCTGATTGTTAATAAGAGGAAGATGAATTAGTTGGGCCCCTTTTAGATTTTACTTTATTTATGGAACGTAATATCTCTTTAGCGAAGACAGGGTAGCTTGCTTTTTGTACAGTGGGAGTATCAGTAGCCTGATGACGCAATTCACAGGAGTTTTCTCCCAGGTCTTGATGTTTGGTGATGTTAAACTCCATCTTGTGTGGATTAGAGCCTATTAAAGTGGAAAACTAGAATGTATTTGGCTGCCTAGCTAAACAATAACATTAGGTTATGGAGATGAAGTGCATCTTTTAAAGGTCATTAGAAACAGTGGAGTAGATCATGATAAAAAGGCCAGTAGAAACGTGTGTGTGTGTGTGTGTGTGTGTGTGTGTGTCTTTTTGGTTTGAGGCCATTAGCAACAGGGTTTTTCCTTTCACAAATTAGGCCTTTCATGTATTCATCATGAATATAAGAAAATATTTGTCGCCCTCTCCTGGCCATCTGTAGAGAGAGGGAGAGAGAGAGAGTTAGAAAATATATTTACATAAATTTATTTATTTATTTATCTATCTATTTATTTGGGTTTATTAAAAATTTCCTCATATATTTGAATTTTTTTGTGAATTTTCCTATCAATTTGGGTCATGAAAGCAGGTGGCTAAATTTCAGGTTGCAAAATTCATTCATATATATATATATATATATATATATATATATATATACACACACACACACACACAGGGTTTAAATTGGGCCGGGGCCGTCCGGGGCTGAGCCCAATTATTAATTATTAATCATTAATTAATTAATGCCAGACAAGTAACATGATTAAAACATCACTAACCAAAAATAACTATATAAACACTAAAACGCAAGTATTATACTGATTTTGACTCAATCGGTTGAGTCAAAATTTCATTAGCCCATGCATAAACATCTGGGGGCGTATTACAGAAAGTTTCTTATCCTAGGTCTTAACGTAAGATATGTTAAATTAGGATTTTTCGCAAATTCGTATTACAGAAACAAATCTTAACTTGATTTGGGATTCTTATCCTATCTTACAAAATCGTATCTTATCTCTAGTTAGGAAATCTTAAATTGCATCAAGTTCGACAATCCACTCTCAGGTCTGCAACCAACACTGCGTGAGCTGCTGATGAGGCAAACAAAGTTACTTCACTTTGGAAATCCCCTTTTGCAAAAAAAAATAAATAAATAAAAAACCATAAGGCATTAGTCACTTGCAGTATAACCAGTGATGCTCCGTGACGCTTTTGTTGGTCTCTGTGATGCTGGCTGCAGTTCATGTACTAACTGTATGTTGCGCGGCAGTCTGTAATTACTTAATAGTGTTTTGTCATCAAAATGTAACACATCTTCAGGGACCTCTAAGAGTCTTTCTACCATTAAACATCTCCGTTCTTCATTTTCAATTATCAATAAATGTAATACCATTGTTGGACAGTGCAACTGTAAGCGGTTTTTCTGTTAGCTTTCAAATAATTTTGAAGTTAGGACGGCTGTGGGGTTGTCCTAAAGTTTAGACAGTTTTTAGGATGTTTTGTCAAGTTAGGAGGTTTCTGTAATAGCTCCTTCCTATCTGTGGTTAAGATAGGATAACGCACTTAGGAAATGCTGTTCTGTAATAGCTTTTGTCCTAAATGTGGTCCTAACTGAAATTACCATGGTTACCAAACAGATAAGATAAGATTTTAAAGTTAGGATCTTTCTGTAATACACCCCCTGATGAATCTGCTGTTTGAACGAATCGTTTGAATGAACGACTCACTAATTAAACGCTCACTACTGGCACCTACTGGCGTTTTAATTTCGCTGAAAAGTATAATTTCCACCATCATTTCTTGTTTGTATATTCAAAAAAAAAATTTTTTTTTAAAGAATCTCATAATTTAATGTACCGGTAGTTGTATTTTTCAGTGTAAATGATTTAATTTGATAACGTATAGTTAATAACAATCACATTATTATAATTTAATTTATAGATCAAATGTAAGAATTTGAAATGAAAGTTAATGAGATTAGTGGGAAAATGCCCTCTATAAAGGCAAACAACAACAACAACAAAAAACCCTTGGATAAAATATAAAAAACATGCAGATTTATGTGTATGTAAGCTCGATACCATAGAGCCCCCCCCCCCACACACACACATAACAAATCCCAATTTAACCCCTATACAGTGCTGCTTGAAAGTTTGTGAACCCCTTGCAGAATCTGTGAAAATGTGAGTAATTTTAACAAAATAAGAGAGATCATACAAAATGCATGTTATTTTTTATTTAGTACTGTCCTGAGTAAGATATTTTACATAAAAGATGTTTACATATAGTCCACAAGACAAAAAAATAACTGAAAATATTAAATTAACCCCTGCAAAAGTTTGTGAACTGTTGGTTCTTAATACTGTGTGTGGTTACCTGGATGATTCACGACTGTTTTTTTGTTTTGTGATGGTTGTTCATGAGTCCCTTGTTTGTTCTGAACAGTTAAACTGAGCGCTGTTCTTCAGAAAAATACTCCATGTCCTGCGGATTCTTCAGGTTTCCAGCATCTTTTGCATATTTGAACCCTTTCCAGCAGTAACTGTATGATTTTGAGATCCATCTTTTCACACTGAGGACAATTGAGGGACTCAAACACAACTATTAAAAAAGGTTCAAACATTCACTGATGCTCCAGAAGGAAACACGATGCATTAAGAGCCAGGGGGTGAAAACTTTTGAACAGGATGAAGATGTCCAAATTTTTTTTATTTTGTAGAAATCTATATATATATATATATATATATATATAGATTTTTTTTTTTTCCATTTAGTATTGCCCTTCGGAAGCAACAGAAGATACTTGCATGTTTCCAGAAAGACAAATTAAGTACAATTTACCTTGATCTTCAAATTCAAAAAGTTTTCACCCCCCGGCTCTTAATGCATCATATTTCCTTCCCTGCAGGACATGGAGGATTTTTCTGAAGAGTGGTGCTCAGTTTAACTTTTCAGAACAAACAAGGGACTCATTAACAACCATCACAAAACAAAACAAAAAAACAGTCGTAGATCATCCACATAACCACACACAGTATTAAGAACCAAGGGTTCACAGACTTTTGCAGGGGGTTATTTTAATAATTTCAGCTTTTTTTTGTCTTGTGGACTATATGTTAACATCTTTTATGTAATATATCTTACTCAGGACAGTACTAAATAGAAAATAACATGCATTTTGTATGATCTCTCTTATTTTGTTAAAATTACTCACATTTTCACAGATTCTGCAAGGGGTTCACAAACCGTACAATGATGCCAGATAACATCTGAACATATGAAGGTTGGCAGGGGAGAAAAACAGCATATGTGTGATGTTGGTGACTCAAACGTTCCTCTCCTCCACAGATTTCCCCCTGGGGCTTAGATTCTCAATAAAAATGTATGTATGGTAATAAATGGAGAATGAAATTTCAGCCCATGCTGATGTGTCCACAAGTGATTTTCTGTGATGAGAAAGTTTACAGCATGAGCATGTGCAGCCAACACAAACACTGAACTCTGACTTTTATGAGGACATGCACAGGTCATGAAACGTGCTACATTTACCAAATTAAACCATATGTATTAAAAATAATACTGCTCTAAAAGAGATATGGTGGATTCTTTCATTCTCACTGGATCAGACAGTACAACCTTCCCCACAACCTCCACCATATTACCCCACCGGACAATTCATTTCACACTCCTTGACCCAGTGCATTCATGCATGTGTGGATTCAGACATGCACTTTATGTAATGCCTTCAACTGTGTTTTATAATTACACTATTCTATCTATCTATCTATCTATCTATCTATCTATCTATCTATCTATCTATCTATCTGTCTGTCTGTCTGTCTGTCTGTCTGTCTATCTATCTATCTATCTATCTATCTGTCTATATGTCTATCTATCGATCCAGTGTTCTTTCGTTGTAGGTAAATGTGAATAGCTTTTCTCACAAGACTCCCACGCTTAATTTCAAGATTCCTACAAGCCTGAAGCAGACTTCACCAAAGAGTGTTTGATATCACTACAGCACTGACATTAGAAGCGACATGATGTGTCACAATGCTTTGTTTGTGTGTTGTGGTTGATAGTTCATATTAGCATTCTGTTTAGACCCCCACCCAGTTCCAAGCCATTTGTTGTCACTGTGTGTCTGGGCTTGTGGTACCCGAGAGGCACCTCACAGTCTCATATGAGATGTAATCTAGCAGGACGGAGCCCCTGGCTTGCATGAAGATGACAGCACACTGTGATCATAATGCCGCTGTGTCCTTCCCTACTATCTCAGGGGTGGAGGAGGGCATTTAGGGTGGGGCCCCCGCCCATGTAACCCGCCTGGTCAACTGATGAGAATCCAGAGCCAGGGGCCATGTGTGCACACACACACTGAACTACACAAACTATATACGATCACTGGCAGAGAGTAGAGTGGGTAATTTTGGACGTTCAGTCTCCAAATAACATAGTAATAAGAGTCTGCTTAGAAGAGCTATCTGATTTTGTTACTTGCTTTAAAGTAGTGCAAAGTTTGAGTGATATTGTGCACAAGAACATGATATTTTATTCATGAACTTCAAGTATTGTTAAGGCCCAGGCGGTATAGAAATTCAGAGTATTTTGCAGCTGTAAGCAGGGGCATACATTTGGCCCTGATGAGCTTTAGCGAGCCATTGTGACTAAACGCAGACAGGAAATTCTTGAGGGCTGGCAGATTTGATAGGCTATAAAGCCCAAACAGACACCCACACGGATAGCTGTTTAATCCCCAGGATCAGCAGCCAATCGTTCACCGCTACAGAAAAAAACATTGCAAAACGTCACATGGCACCTCTCGCTCATTGCTGATGTCAACAATTCCTCTCCGCCAGCTCCTACAGGAGTCCCGGGCGGCTGAAATACGGTCATCAAAATCACATTATCTTCCCCCAGATAATGTATACACTCCATTGGCTGAAAAACAAATCCCGTGATTCATTTCAATAGTGATGTTTTTTGTTTCATAATGAGCGATGGATCGTTAACCGCATCATTATTTCCATATACGGTTTCCATTATATCTTGCAATCGTGTTTATGCAACTGGTGAAGTACCTGAAATGCTTCGCCGGTGATTCTGACCTAATGTTATTTCTGGTTGCCTGTCACAAGCCTCCCATGTGGCCTAAGGCAAAGCTATTGTATTGCATTGTATTTCTACCCTACATTTTTTTTTTCTATGCATGAACCTGCCACACACAAAAGCCCATTTTGCAGCCTTGATCCTGCTAAGCTCACCCTCACGTGGTGTCGCCCTCTCTTTAAATGACCCCTCACTGCCAAAACACATCCAGCTGGAAGCTGATCAATAGACGGCCCTGCCGACAAGATGACATTGCGGGTAAGGAAAACAGTCTGCTAACCTGTGAACAGAATCAGGTCAAGTTTGCTTATTTTATTTCAAGATTTGATGCTAAAATGTGCTTGAGCACATAAATGGAAAGTTGCTGATGTGATTATAGCAGTTTTCGGTCTGGCATAGGACCTTAATTTTAATAATTTAATATTTGATTTAAAATGCATACCTTCTTCTCCTATAAGATGGTAGAGTGACTCTTAACTCTTCTGAATTGCTCATCACTCTCTCTTTCTCTCTGCAAGCTAAACTAATGATGCTTTAACTATTTTCCATGCGGCTGCACTTAAAGTAATGGGGACATTAAAACAGGCTCAGTTTCAATCTGAAGAACACTCCATCACTACCTGTAAAACTCCAGAAATCAGCTTGCTTTCCTTTCCAATGTCATTGAGAGGCTTTTAAACAACCAATGATATTTGGTACGGCTCCAAATCTGCACTTTTCTAGTTCACAGAGACTGGTTGCTGCTTGCAATATACGTTCATATATGCTGCATGAAATCTCACGCATATCTCTGCAACCAGTTACTGGAGTCTGACGCTCAGCGGTGATGAGCACAGGAAGCGTGACGAGTTTTGCAATTCCCCTCGGTTACCCAAACAGTCCTCACCCTGTGGCACCAAGCTCTATGAAAGTGGCTCATAATCCAGATAACAGAGCATGTGGCACAGCATAGAAGCACATGAAAGTCTCAGATAAAACAGGTGCTGGCCATGGAGCTGAACTGATAATGCGGATGCAGGCGACGTCTCACCTCTGCTCAAAGGAACGTCATCCTCTAATGTTCTTCCAGTCATTGCTCAGTTCAGTTTTCTATGTCTGCCTGATTTCTGCCAGCTAGCAAAGTATCGTCATATGTTCGTGCGATATCTAAACTGCTTTCATTAGCATAACATTAGAGAAGCAAATACTAAGAGCACATTGTTCTAACATTTTTATTACTTATTTGATTTTATTTATGCTCAGCCTTAATATATTTTGCATTTTGCAAACTGGGATTTTTCTGACTTCATTAGGCAATTCATTTTTATGCCCAGCACGGCAAAAAAAAATTATGGAATTTCATTCAGTAGTGACGGATGGGATCAGTTACTGACAATCCTTGCATGCTGTCTGCATGAAAAACTACTGCTTGCTTGATTATTAATGTCATAGATAGCTTCAGGCTACAGAATATTGCTTTAACGTCTTCATTTCTTTCTTAAACGGTGATGCAGTAAAGCATGCAGTAAAACAAAGGTCTGTTAATTTATGATGAAGTCGGAGATGAGATTCCCGAATAGAAGCCTTTGGTAATTGAACAATTATGGCTCCTAAGCACCCTGGGTCGCCTGAACCGTAAATACTCTATATTAGTGATAGATCAATGCTAGGCTTATATATCTGCTCATATTTGGTCATCTGGACATTATCAGCATCAACTTCCATTTGTGTCAGTTCCAGAATCTACGAACAACCAACTCAATGAATAAGGCTCAAATATATATAGTTATCAGTAGTCATAAACATCAGTCTTTTGAAAAACCCTAAATTTGTACTATATTCAGTGAAAGAGATGATGCTTGTTATTTTTTGAATGTTTTGAATCAGTTTGAGGCATCCTGCCCTGATGGTCTATGTCCAGGATGGAGCTTCATTCTGAAAGGAGAGACCCCAGCAGAAGCCAGCAAGTAAGTCCTTGATCCCTCCCCAGGTAACAGGGAATGTTCTACTTCAATTAATGTTCTGGCAAGCTTAGCTAGTTCAGGGGCCTCATTTATAAAATGTTGCACAGAATCCATCCTAAATTTGATATTATGATAATTTCTCAAATATCCGTACGTGTGATTCATAGAATGAACATATACGTACAGAAAACGCACGTACACCTCTCTTTCAGATGTGAAGTCTATGAATCGCAAATGATCTTGAACTTGTGATAAAATGAATGGTTTGAGCTCTCTGCCTTGTAAACGACTCCTAATTAATGTCATTAACATGTAAAACATTGCATTCATCATCCAAATTCTTTAATTTAGAACAGTGAGCTGCAAGAACAGCTTACATTTCCAAAAACCTGCTGTACTCCGACAAAAAAAAAGTGTGTACGTCTGCTCAGACCCTGACGTGACGCTAAGCACTTTTCCACGTCAAAGACAGTTTTTACAAATATGAGCGAGCTGAGTTGAAGACCACTTGTTTAGACAACACTTATTTAGAGAACAGCAACTTTCCCAAAATGTCTACAAAATAATAAAAATTTAACATTACCTTTAATGCTGTCCTTAGTGTTTACATAACCAAGATTTTTTTTTTTTTTTAATTATTAAAAAAAACAAAAAAAAAAAAAAAAAATTCAGAACTTTAATGTTAGGAAAACATTCTAATAAAAAAAAGAAAAGAAAAAGAAAATTTTAAGTGTTGTGCTAATAGAATGCAAATGCATTTAAATATATTTATATATGCATTTTTTATATATATATATATATATATATATATATATATATATATATATATATATATATAATATATATAATGTTCTGTGAGAATAAAAAATATCAGTACCAATCTTCTTTTTTTCTTTGAAACAGAAACATCTCGAATCTCTGAGTACAAATAACCCATACTGATGAATTACTCATTGATCAGATTGTTTATAAAGAATAACTGCAATGAAAACAACTCCACGGCTATAATTGAAGAGTAGTGCATAACAATAATAATGTGACAATCACAGGAGACAAGCACATATGCGGCAATTAACTTACATGCTGTTTTATTCATAACACAGATTCGAAGAGATTTCTCCTGGGATCCACTCAGATGCAGTTCAATTATTATTCCTATAAACAGATACAAGCTAAATTATAATCTGGGTCAAACGTGATTCCCTTCCATCATTTCTCCTTTAGCATTCACTTGCAGGAGAGTGATGGAGAAATGCTCAAACGCAAGTGCCTCATCTTACTGCAATGATAGGCCTTCAAGCAGCGGTCTCAGGTCTAGTATTGGCCAAAATGATTTGTTCATTATAGCGTATGTGCCTTTCTCTGTCCTCAAGGTTTGAGATCAATTTCCTGTGTGACCGCGATGACAGAATAGCCTTCCATTTCAACCCACGCTTCACTGAGTCAGATATCATCTGCAACTCCTACATGGCCAACCACTGGGGGCAGGAGGAGAGGTGCAACAGCTTCCCCCTCGGGGTAGAAGAGCCTTTCCAGGTGATAAAGCATCACAAGCACATTTTTATTGACAAAGTATCATGAGCAGCAGGAATTATGTTTGATTATGACTGAGGATGATTTAGTCAGCATTGACTCCTTGTCTCTCAACAGATTGAAATTTACTCTGACAACGATAACTTCCATGTTTACATTGACGAAACCAAGGTGATGCAGTATAAACACCGTGTGGAAGACCTGAAGACCGTCACAAAAGTACAAGTGGTCAATGATGTCAATATCTCCTCTTTAGAGATCACCAAAAAACATTTTTACTAAGTAACGGGCATAAGGCCAAACAGATGATTCATTTGGAGTGAGCCTTGTGTTTGTTTATGGTGGGTTATTGTTTTTTGCATTTCTGTTTACACACCTTTCAATACTCATAATTATCCTCTTGGGTTAATTATCATCTGTAAAGGTGTGATTATTGGCACTGCCATATTCATATGAATTTGTGAATAAATGTGTGGTTTGAAAAGATTCCTGAGTGACTCAATTTCTGTTTTTCCACAAAATCAATGTCAGAAATATATTCTGCAGATCCATCTTAGTCTGCTTAAGATAAAACATCCTAAGAAATAAACACTAAAAATATGCTCACACAAATAAATATACTTCATTAATACATGATATGCATATACATTTCATTGAAAATCAACAAAACATCAATAGTCTTCTTCTACTGTGACATCACATGTATTCTCAAAGAACTTGAAATATATTTTAATTTGTCTCTGCACAGAAGTATTTTACTAAATGTAAAATGATACAAAGCACACATATGACAATTAATTAAATTGACATAAAACTTAGTACCAGTTTTCCAATATAAAACATACTTATGAATAAAAATAAGTATACTCTATGTAGAAACTGTACAGATTACAAAAAAATAAAATATGACTGGTTAAACTTCAACCATATTCTCTCTCTCTCTCTTTAACAGAACTTTATATAAAAAGACAAAAAAATACATATAGGTATTCATTTTTTATACATACTTCATCATTCAAAATTTGGGGTCGGTTCTTTTTTGGGGTCAGAAAGGTTGTTGAAAGAAGTCACTTATGCTCACCAGGGCTGCATTTACTTGATCAAAAATACAGTAAAGACAGTACAATTATGAAATATTACTACAATTTAAAATAATGTTTTATATTTTTAAAAATGCAATTTATTCCTGTGATGTTAAAGCTAAATTTTCAGCATCATTACTCCAGTCTTCAGTGTCACAGGATTCTCCAGAAATCATTCTAATATGTTGATTTGCTGCTCACAAAACATTTTATTATTATAAACATTGAAATATGCTGAAATATATGTTGATTTTTTTCCAGGATTATTTAAGGTTAAAAACAGAAATCTTTTGAAACATTATAAATGTGTTTACTTTTGGTTTTGACCAGTTTAATGCATCTTGCTAAAGAAAAGAAAAGGGGAAAAAAAGGTTTCTGACCCCAAACTTTTGAACAGTGGTATACAGTGATAAGTGGTCAAAATCTTGCTTTAATCAATGATAATGCACTGTGTTCTCATTTTTGACAGAGACTGCACATGACGTCAAAGCTGATAATAGACTGTTTAATTGCAGGGTCCCATTGTAACAACTTACCCCACACAAGTAAATGTCTACGAAAAGTAAACTTTCTTCAATAGCATTTATGCAGTGAAGACTTCAAGCTATCCCTATAGACTACAGTAATGAACTTTATAAAAAAATAAACCTACCCTGCAAAATATTAAGTAAAAAACAGTGTCTACTGTGGCTGTATTTGTGACTGCATTTGCACTCTGTGCTTAAGAACAGTGTGTTTTTTTGTTTTATGTCTTCAAAGCAGGGTTTGTTTGTGTGGACATTTTTTTCCACTCATACTCATTAAGTCTGGACCGGCGGATCGCACACGTGCTGATTAATACCATCACTTTGGACTACGCTATTGACTCGAGCTCCATTGATCAAACTTGTTTGTTTTGTTTTTAGGCATTTTTATGCGCATTTATATAAGGTGAACATTATTATTATTATTATTTAATTAATGACGCAGCTGGTCATGTGATCTCATGGCGGCACCCATGATGTGGCGACCCGTTCCATGTAGAAAAGAAAAAAAAAGTGTCTTCTTTAACAAATATGTCATTTGTACAGTCCTCATTTCATGCGAATATACAAAAACCTATCCAAAGTGCCGTTCCTTTGCTCGTGTACAACTTTTTAAATTAGCAAAACATTGGTGAGTGTCGCTTTAACTATAGCTACAGCCACTACACCTCGGTGTGTGCGGAGCGACGAGGTGAATGAGAAAACTGCTCCCATCACATCAGAGACACGCAGCAGCTCCGCCAGAAGAGAGTCGTGCGCGCCGCATCCGCAGACGCTCATTTCTTCTCATCAGCTGGAGATGAAGAAGCGCACTGAACCCAGTCCGTCCTCTGACTGCACATGACGCCCTCGCACCTGCTACTGCACACATATCGTCGGTATGTATTAATATTTCTCAAATTACTTTCTATCTTGCGTCATTTTGATGCAGTTTAGGCTATATTGTGCATTCAATAATTACTAAGTAAATAGGGAGAAAGTGACTTAACTTACAGAGACAAACGTGTAATATGCCAGAGGAAAAATTGCTTAAAAACAGCTGGATTTTCGACACAGTATGTATTACACGCAATTCATTCTGTTTAAGCTGCTAGATAAGATAGGAGATTTATTGTGTCTCCAGATCACTCATTCCTGAGAGTTTGCGCAGGCACAGTTTAATCTTGCTTGACTTTAAAGAAAAATAAGCATGCGATATTAAAAGTCAGAGTTAGCCTGTTTGTCGTATTTATTATTAATCAGTACTAGCCTGTGATGAGAGTTCATTTAATTATTTCTGAAGTCCAATAACACAAATGCCTGTTTTCCCTAGTGGTTTTGTTTGTTGGTTTCAAATGCGTAGCTCAAAACTGTCTGAAATGAGAGTAATTTTGCAAAATGGTGCCTTAAGAACAATATCACACATAATTTATCTTGCTTAAGCAGCTGACTTATTGTGGTTTGCATAATTCACAATTTAATCTAGCAGGACAAATGAGAAGATTGTGGAGAAAAATGAAAATGTAATATAATGTAAAAGACAAAGTTATTTGTGGTACGTATCGTTAATCAGGCGCTGGATTTTAAGGCTTACAGTTTAGTCAGTGCAATTGCTTGGATTTCTTGTAATTTAATTTCCATCCTAATGTGTGTCATGTTTCCGTAGAGGGCAGTTGGCTAAATGATGGATTTCATTACCTTACTGGTTTTGGCTGAAGATGAAGATGCCTTGAGCTTTAGTAACCGACTCTGGGATGTCTGAAGCAGCCTTTGGAATCCAACCACCTCATATCAAAACGTCACAAATATCCCCCGAACCATTACGGGAAACAAAAGGAATATGAATTTCACTGCAGGGTTGCTGAAAAAAGAGCTTCTGCTCTCAAACGCCTTGCTGTCCTTGAATGGCTCTTTCCACGGTGCTGAGGACTTTGCGGATGATGTTTTCCTCCACCAGAGTGGAGAGCTGGAGAGACTGCTGCTGCTGACAATCAAAGAGCCCACCACTATCGCTCTCACCGTGATGTATTCATTATCATTTGTGGTGGGCTTCATTGGAAATCTCATGGCCATTCGAATGCTCACCTGTCAGAAGAATAAGAGGATGCAGAGCATCAGTGCCACCCGAAGTTTACTCATCAACTTGGCAGTGTGTGATCTGATGGTGGTTTGCATCTGCATGCCCATCACGCTCGGCCACACCATTTACACCGCATGGGTGTACGGAGACCTCCTGTGTCGGGCCGTTCCTTTCATTCAAGCCGTGTCCGTATCGGCAAGTGTCCTCAGCTTGACTGTCATCAGCGTCAACCGATACTACAGCGTTCGCAGCCCGCTCAATTCCCTCTCGTACTTCACCCAGAAGAAGATCTACATCACCATTGTGTGCGTTTGGATCCTGTCCTCGGCCATTTGCGCACCTTTGCTCTTCATGATCAAGCTGGACGAGATCCACTTAATCGACATTGCAGTGCCAATCTGTAGAGAGCTTTGGCCGCAGGCGAGACTCAAGCAGGTCTACAATGTGCTGCTTTTCGTAGCGCTCTACTGCATCCCCGTGACCTTCAACCTCATCATCAGCTTTCTGACAGGCAGGAAGCTCTGGAGGGCTTCTCATCATTTCGACGATTTCGATCCACACAGCCAGGCCATGCACGCTTCACATCTGAAGATGCGCAAGAAGATCGCCAAGGTGGTGGTCACTTTGGTCCTCTTATTCGCTGTCTCCTGGCTCCCGCTTTACGTTGCAGACATTCTGATTGACCGCGAAATTCATCCACCTCACTGGGTTCTGCAGACTCGTCCTTTCGCGCAGTGGTTGGGCCTCACTAACTCCAGCCTCAATCCCATCTGCTACTGTTTCTTGGGCGATTTGTACCGCTCTGCCAGAGCAGTCAGGTCCAGGTATCATCAGAGAATGCTTTCCGTCCTTAGATCCTCCAGCTCTTTTAAACTGTCCAGTTTGCTTTCTCTCAAAAAGCAGAAATCTGGCCGGCGACAAGGTGCCGTGAGCCAGGTGTCGGTGGAGACTCTTTCTGATTGGTGTTCCAACAACAGCCAAATGGTGTCTCTCCAAAGCCTCTCAGAGAAGATAGTGTCTACAAGCAATCCTGAGTTATCGAACTTGTAGTCAGGGTGCATAATACCTAAAAGGACACAGGGCACATATAGGGATAGTTCACCCAAAAACATATTTTGTGTTCCACAGAAGAAATAAAGTCATGAAGGTTTTGTGCATTTTCATTTTTGGGTGAACAATCTCTTTAAGTATTGATCATTTGTCTTGTAATACTGTCAAAAAGCATGTGACTCTGATGATTTGATGCAACATCAGTTCATATTCGTAACTAACCGTCCATAGTTACATTGCATCATCACTAATGAAGAGTTCCAATGCAAAAGCCTCTAAAAGCCATCTTGGTCAAAAATGAGATAACGATACTGAGTGAATGCTCTCCACACATAGTATATGTTCATCAAGTACTTTCACTTCAAATGCGCTAAATCCCAGCCTCAACCCATTCAGAAGTACCAGTACTCACATAGAAACCTATGCATAGTAGCCAGAAAGAAATGCTAATTTTAAAGAAAAACGTCAGACGTACTTAGAGGCTTTTGCATCTGAACTCTTCATATATTTTACATGAATAAAAGTTGCTTGATGTAAAGTGGGACTTCGTGTAAATAAAGTGAGCAAATGAGTATTTGTATGCCATCAATGCGATGGAATTTATTTTACGGAGATATGTTCTAATCTCTTTTCCGTTGGACAGTGAAGAAAATCAGCCAACCAATGAGATTCACACTTTTGGTCACATGCCCAGAGCCAATGCTGTTGTATGAAACTACTACCTTTTTCTCTATACTCTTGTATTTGGTGTTGTTTGATAAACACCATAGTGAATACAAAAATCTGAATAGCTGTATGAAAATATGTACTTTTGACTTTGATTCTTCTTCATGTGTCGGAAATGGAATGTTGTGCAGCACTGCTTTGTGTAACGAAGAAACCAAGGTATTTCTGTTTTTCTATTATGTTTTTCTGTCTGTTAGTGAATTTGCCTGTCTGCTGTTTTTTTACTCATTAGTCTGAACAGACAAATCACATGTAAAAATAGGACCAAATTTTCTTATAGAACAGTTGTGTTGTTAACAGGCCTTTACTTGCCACCAGAAAGCAGGAGAGATGTATTTTAAATTGGGGGTTTTCAAACTGGGGGCCCCACAAAGGCTCCACAGAGAAAAGATTTGACAAAATATATCATTTAATTATAATATTAATTAAACGTTTAACACAATAATCTTAAACACATTTACTGAATTGGATATTATTAGTTTCATTCTGCTTTCTATTTTTTTCTATTGACTGCCAGGTCTAAGTAAAAATAAATTTGCATTAAGTTTTGTGAAAATATACATTTATTTCTAAATAGCCATCTCTCTTTCCTTATGATTTACATATGTTAAATACTAATTTATATTTGTATCTTTCTAAAGAGTTTCTCTTTGCCACCATTGCCTTTAACTTGAAGCTATTAAGGCAAAATTAGCAAATGTATAAAGCTGCTATGAAAAATGTTATTTACTGTGAAAAGCACTACCGTAAATTGAAAATAAAAATGAATTAAAATAAAGTTTCAGGTCATGTATCTAACTACTTTAATACTGGGTAGAAAAGAAAATACTCTGTAAACTTAAGTGAAGTGAATATCTTCTAGATATTTAATAATTTGCTTTGGCTCTAGTGCAATGACAATATAAAAGTCAGTTATTTGATATTCTATTCATTATTCTATTATCTGTTATTTCACACATTTAATATTTTTCAGTGTAAATATGTCAAAGTATGAATACAACATAATGTTTTAAGAAAGGGGTCCCTCACAATCTTCGTATTGGGGTCCTTGACTTAAAAAGTTTGAAAACCTCTGTTTTAAATTATGGTGGATGCAAAAAAAAAAAAAAAAAAAAAAAAAACTTTAGTAATTGTAGTGTTTTAAATCGATCTCTATAAACATATAAATATGCATTTGCTTTCATAAATAATCCTACTTGTTCAAGATTTTCAAGAGTGCATGAATAACATGAAGGTCAGACAGAATGTAAAGGTTCTAAATGCCTTGTGAAGATTCATAGCAATTCCATTTCATTAAATGTACTGTGCTTGATTGTGAATAATCATTTGTACTTGCCTTCTTCAATAGAAACCAGCATGAATAGAATCAAAGATGGTTCACTAAGTAGAGCTGCCCTCAGATCGTTTGATATAAATAGATCCACGCACTTAAGAATATAATAGGCTTGTACTAGTTGAAATACAAACACAATCACCGCCTCATCATGAGACTTTATGAGATGACAAAAGTTTTGATTAAAAAAAATGTACAAAACAGAATTGATAAAAAAAAATTTGTATGATAAAAAAAAAAATTGTTTATTCAGAGGAAATCTGAATGACATAGTGGGAACGCTACAATAACAGTAACAAAAGAGTTTACATGAAGCCATATAGACATTATATCATTCAAATATTCACAGTCATGAATCCTCATCTCAGCAAGAGCTCCATCTTTGTCTACCACAGACATGTGATCACCAACACTAGCATTGCCCTTCATATTCATGCTAATTCTGATTAGCAACTGTCACATCACTCAATATGCAGAATAGGGCTTGATTACCCTGTAAGTATTTCACTTTAGTAAGAATGAGAGACTACTGAGAGCAGATACTGGAAGCTGATGAATAGTAATTCTGTCAGGAGAGATACAGACCGCAGTTAGTTATTAGCCTGAGCTCAGTAGTACGCCTTTCACAGGAACGGGGCGTAATAGAAAATACAAGTTGCACTTCTTGAATAAAAGGGAAAAAAACTGAATCAATGAATGTCTTGGAGAAATGGCAGATGTTATCATCCCTCTAGATGCACTTGCATTATAAACTTACAATCTTTCTGTATGAAGTGATATTTTATATTTAAAGAATATTCAGAATAAAACAGTTGCTTTCATCAAACTTAACTAAATATGACAAATTAATTGCTTTGTTATTTAAGTATAATTCAAAAACAAACAAATCAAATTCGTAGTCCAAAAAAGCTCCATGGTCTTACTTTTTTCAATGAAAAATTAAAAAATGTTTAAACAAAGAAATAGTTCAGACATAAAAATAAATTTAGAATTTCATATTCCAGCTCACTAATGAAAGAAGCATATGTGTGACACTGATTGTGTTACTCTTTGTTCAGACGGTCAGATGTTGTTTTTCCACTGAAGCTCACGATGATCTATGGATCATCTCAAATCACGCTGGAGAACATCATCAGGTTTGATACTCAAGTAACAAATCAAGAAAGCCATGCTATAAATATCAAATATCAGATGGTTCTGTTCTGTATTATTGTTGTGTATTAAAAGAGTGCAATAGCCAATTACAAAGCAAATCCTCCAGTCTCTTGTGCTGTCCAACCCAGCCAGTACTGCATTTGTTTATCTCTTTTCAGTTATTCAGTCAACTAATTCCATTCACTCAATCTTGGCATGGCTCAAATGAAACTCAATCAGGCATTTCAAATTTATTCTCTGCACCCTTTATAACTAAGAACATTATATGCCAAATCTGCTTAAAGTATAAATATATCTACTTCAAAATAAAAATATTACAACCCACTACACACACTGAATACGCATACAAATGGCTATGTGTATGTGTGTGTGCTTAAGTGTGAGTTTTGAAAGCATGTGAAAAGCATGTTCCTGTCATGTCATGGGGTCTGGTCTGTCACTGAACAGATCATTTCAAACCCTTGTGTATTAATAAGGACTGTATATTAAGAAGTTGATTCTCCCAACTGCTTCTACTTGGAAGTTTTCCACTAGATGTCGGAACATGGCTGCAGGGTTTTACTCTCATGTTCTCATCAGTGCACTGATGTTGGCTGATTGAGTCTGGCCCGCTGTCCTTACAATAATTCATTCCAAAGGTCTGGGCTTTGTGCAGACCAATAAAAGTTCCTCCAAGATGAGTTAAACTATTGTGCAAAATTTTTATAGTGTTGCAACCCACTCCACCTACTATTACTTTAGTATGTAATTTAGGAATAAATTTAATCTGTAGCAAATGAATACGGAAACATTACATGAAAATTAAAGATAATTAGTGCAAAAAAAAAAAATATATATATATATATATATATATATATATTACCATTCAAGATTCTTTAATGTTTTTTGAAAGTCTCTTATGCTTATCAAAGCTGCATTTATTTAATTAAAATTCAGTAAAAATAGTGTTGTTGTGAAATAATATTATACTGTAAAAGTCTGATTTTTCAAATTTGTAAATAAAACAGATTATTGGAGTAGGTTTTACAAGAACTTTAGAATTTTACTTAAGAATTTCACTTTGAATCCAATGTGTTCTTTGTAATTATTCATGAAATTTAGCAATTCCTGAGGGAAAATTGTTTCAAAGTAAACTCTACATCATTTTTTTCAGTGTACAATAACTGTTTTCTATTTTAATATATAATTGGAAAATGTAATTTATTCCTGTGATGGCAAAGCTGAATTTTCAGCAGCCATTACTCCAGTATTTAGTGTCATATGCTCCTTAAATATGTATTCTAACATACTGATTTGCAACTCAAGAAACATTTCTTCTTATTATCAGTGTAGAAAACAATTATGCTGTTCAATATTTTTGTAGAAACTGTGATATACTTTTTTTTTAGGGATTCTTTGTTGACTAGAAACTTCAAGTATACACCTCTGCTGAATGAAAGTATACTTTCTTTAAAAAATAAATAAATACTGACCATTTGAACGATAGTGGGTAAGGTAATAACCATTCAATCTCCTCTATACAGCATTCAATCAACAAATGGGATCATTAAAAAAAATAAATAAAAAATCATTGGAAAGCTTTTAGTAGTAGTAATATCTCAAATACCTAACCTTTAAACATACATTTATTACGAAAAAATGGTGGAAGAGTTTCGAGGCCATTAGGGACTTTAAGTAAAATACATCAAGCAGCTTTCTTAGAAATGGTATGTTTTTTATAAGTAAAATGTATTGGACAAAGCCATGTTGCATCATTATGAGGGAAAGACAGAGGAAAAGAGTAGAGAGTATAATGTGCCTCTGTTCTTTACCCTCCTAATCACCATCATCATCATCATCATGTGAACTCCATTGATCCAAACTGCAACAATTAGTTCAGTGGTTTCCAGTGATAGATCCTCCTCCTTCACAGTGCAAAAATCACTTCTAAGATTCATGTTAACCTTGGTTCCATTACCATTAACCTCAGCAGGATGAATCCGTGAATAAATACATGGACAGTCACACATCATCCAACCAATTCCATCTACGACATTCCCTTTAATACCACTAATTTCCCAGGATAAATCCTAGATACCAATCAGCAGAGTGAGAGCACATCCTACGACCTCAACAGCAGCGCACAAGTGTGGGTTGAATACACTCATGATGATCTGACCACCTGCTTCCCCTGAAAACATCCAAGATAAACAATGCCATGCCATAGCTCCAAAATATCCAACACACAGGCCATTAGTACCCATGTTGTGTTCCAATGTAATTACAGGACACCATACTCTATATGCAAGTGGTTTAGTATCAAATCCATCAGTGACATCAGAGGTCACAGATTATATACGGTTAATACAAATACTCAAGAAGTGGATCCCTGGAGCTCCTTTGCTTTGATCCATTAGCTATGCCACATCAACTTGTGCCCACAAATTCTCTCAAGATGTCAAAGGGAAGACCAGAGGGAATATAAATATACCAAGGATGGTTGCTGCAGGATAAAGTTAAGATTGGGCTTTCGGTACATTAGGATGCAGTCAGGAGACAAATGACTTCATCATCAGTAAGGATGCAGAGTTGACCTGAATCTCCAGCCTGAATCACATCAAGAGTGATAAATCATCAAGTAACACAGTTTAAGTGCTACTGTCTCAGATTTTTAGATCTTCAGATAAGCTCTTTATGATAACAGATCAATTAAACCTTTGCACAGTTTCCAAGAAGGATGTCATGTGTCACAAATGAACCATGTGTAGAATCCATTTAGAGGTGAGACCTTTAGGTAAGACAAATAGCAGGGTCAGTAATGGAAAAAAGGAAAAATCCTTTAAAAGTGCCAAGACACATGTGCCAAGAAAATAGAAATATAATTTTGTATTCATGTTCATGTCATTTCCTTACACCTTGAATATATGTGGCTGTACACATCCTGATCAATATTTTCACAAACATTTTTAAATACTTTTTCCCAGGTAAAAACCAAATGTCCTTATACACAGATCAGCCATTAAAATCAACAGTCAGTCTTTAAATTTCATGTGTGGGAAGCAGAAAAAATGGCCAATGAAAAGATCTGAGTGACTTTGGCAAGGGCCAAATAGGGATGGCTAGATGACTGGGTCAGAGCATTTGCAAAATGGTGAGTTTTGTGGGTTTTCCCAGTATGCAGCGGTTAGTGCCTACAAAAAGTAGTGCAAGGAAGGACAACCGGTGAACCAGCTTCAAGGACATGGGTGCACAAGGCTCAGTGATGCACGTAGGGAGCGAAGGCTAGCCTGTCTGGTCTGATCACACAGAAGAGCTACTGTAGCTCAAATTGCTGAACAATGTAATGCTGTCCATGATAGAAAGGTGTCAGAACACAGTGCATCACAGTTTGCTGCGTTTAGGGCTGCACAGCTGCAGACCAGACAGAGTGCCCATGATGACTGTCAAAAGCACCTACAATTGGCATGTGAGCATCAGAACTGGACCATGAAGAAATGGAAGAAGGTGGCTTGGTCTAATGAATCATGTTTGGTTTTAGATCTGGTGGATGGGTGCATGTACTTTGTTTATTTCGGGAAGAGATGCTAGCAGGATGCATTAAGGAAGCAAAGCAGGCCAGTGGAGGCAGTGTTATTCTCTGAGCAATGTTCTTCCGGGAAACCTTGGGTCCTGGCATTCATGTGGATGTTACTTTGACATGTACCACCTATCCAAAGATTGTTTCATACCACGTCATTGCAATGGTGTTCCCTGATGGCAGTGGCGTCTTTCAGCAGGATAATGCACCTGTCAAATTGCAAAAGCTGTTCAGGAATGGACTGAGGAACACGAAAAAGGGTTCAAGATGTTGCTTTGGCCTCTGTGGGATGTGTTGGACCAACAAAGCCATGGAGGTCCCACCTTGCAACTTGCAGGACTTAAAGGATCTGCTGCTAATGGGACCGACACAATATTAGGCAATTAAGCATGCCAAACTAAAGTTTTCTTGTCAAGAATGCCATTCTTGTAGAGTTTTTTTCTTCATTATGATATCTTGACATTTTTTTACTTCATGCGCCAAAAAAATATATCAAAAATAATTTCAGATATTAAAAAAAAATATGCTTATTATAGTAGAGGAGTATTCATTGCATTTACAAAATGCATTTTAATGTATTTTTGAATAAACTAGAAATCTGGACAAATAAAATCTGGGTCACGTCATTGACCCCTTTTCTGCAGACACAGTTTCAGCATTTTTTAGAAAGCTGTTGCACCGCAGGCTATATGCCCAGCCTGACATCTTTTCAAAAACATGTTTACAGGACACTTATGTCCTGTGGAGACAGCAAAGTGACAACAACTCCATCCCTATGATGCTATCACCTCCTCTGCAGAGGGGCGGAAGCTCTGACATTAGTGACATGGCAGATGTGTGATGGCTTGCTTTACCATCAGCTGTGATAGCATTCCATCAAGAGGAGAGAGAGAGGATGAGTGCTGCATGTAAACATCTGCAATCATCTCCCTGGGTTATGCCCTGGGGACATGCCAGCTGGCCTTTAAAAAAAAATAAAAAATACTGACAGCAAGGTCAACTAACACTACTATTCAATGCACCTTGAAGTAAGCAACATCCACAGATATTGATGGAAATCTTCCTTTTAGTTTTTCTTTTCCTGGTAGCAATCAGCCTATGTATGGAAATGTGTGCAAAATCTTTTGAAAAATAATATGAACAAAAAGAATACACATACACACACAACATATATACATACATACATACATACATATGAATAGCTGATGACAGCAGAATCCCAGGCAAATTTATTCTACAGGCTTATGAATATTTACATATTTATTTGTCCATATTTTAATTGAAGAAATGTTGCAGTAGTAACACTATGAATAAAAATTAAATGATTTCTCTCAATTAGCCTATAGGTTTTAAAGAAAAGTGAAGATGCCTATCTAATTCATGTATATCTAATTCATGGAAATAGTGAACAATAAACTCTTTAATTACAATAAGTAATAAATGTAAAAATTATAACATTATTAACAGCATGCTGCTCAGGGCCTTCTGTGCCAGTTCTGAACATCTAACCCCAAGGGTCTATTTATCTTTTTCCTTCAAAACAAAAACTATAATTTTTACTCCAAAATCCATTCCCACAAATTTGGAAGCACAGGATTGTCCAAAATGTCTTGGTATGCTGAAGCTTAAAGGGAGTTCACCCAAAAATGAAAATTCTGTCATTAATTACTGCCCCTCATGTCATTTAATCCCTAAGATTTTTGTCCATCTTTGGAACACAAATTAAGATATTTTTTGATAAAATCTGAGAGCTTTCTGACCCTCCATAGACATTAACACAATTGACACGTTCAAGGCCCAGAAAGGTAGTAAGGGCATTGTTAAAATAGTCTTTATAGGCTCTACGTCAGAACGCCGGCTCCTGCGTCAGCAGCACCACACACATGCATGGTACTGTCATGAATAAGTGTCGAAGACTTGCAGGGAAGAGAAGAAATTGTTGAATTGTTGAATATTTTTGTTTTCTTTGCAGTTTGCACACAAAAAGTATTCTCATAGCGTCGTAACATTAAGGTTGTACCACTGATATCACATGGACTATCGAAGGCCTTATGGGTTTGGAACGACATGAGGGCGAATAATTAATGACAGAATTTACTTTTTTTGGGTGAACTCTCTCTTTAAACATTTCTCTTCACTGGAAGTAAGGGGCCTAACCCAGCCCCATACCATTATCCATCTTTATAGTTTACACAATGTAATCAGGTAACGTTTTAATCGCATCCACCAAGAGCAAACTTGCCCATCAGACTGCCAAACAGAAAAGTATGATTTGTAACTCCACAGAACAGGTTTCCACTGCTCCAGAGTCCATTGGTGGCATGCTTTACACCACTCCATCCGACGCTTGGCATTGTACTTGGTGATATGAGACTTACATGCGGCTGCTCGGCCATGGAAACCCATTCCATGAAGCTTCCGAGTTGCTACGGTTCCTAAATGCTTCTGCTTTCTAATAATACCTTTTAAGGTTGACCGTGAAATATCCAGAAGGGATGAAATTTCACAAACTGACTTACTGCAAAGGTGGCATCCTATCACAATACCATGCTTGAGTTCACTGAGCTCTTTAGAATGACCAGTTTTTTCAAATGTTTGTAAATGCAGACTGCATGGCTAGGTGCTTGATTTTATACACCTGTGGTAATGGGTCTGACTGAAAGATCTGAATTCAATAATTAAGAGCTGTGTCCCAATACTTTTGTCCATATAGTGTATAAGGGAGAATATAGCTCTGAGAAAAACTTTTTTAAAACTTTTGAACTTTTCCTTCCGAATAACACCAGCTAAAATTAAACCTGTTGTGACATTAACATTTACTGGGCCCTTTTCAGCCGATCTAATTCAATCAGAGGGGAGTACATCGGTTGACACCACTGATTTCATTGTGAAGGGAAAAAACATGATTGACCAGACTTTATGCCCTCAGTCCACGCGACCTATCGGCAGACCATTTTCATTAGCATTTCTCATTAGAGTATTGTTGAAAATGATCACTGTGACATGCACAGACACCACTGAAACACTAACAAAAAAAGAGTGTCTACATTCATTAGAGTTCAAAAAAAAAATCCCTGTAGTTCAGAGAAAAAAAGGGGAGAGGCAGGAAATCAGTTCTGATTCAATTAATAAAGCACAAAATGCCGCCATATCATTTTGATGTTTAACAAATTAAACTGGCAATCAATTTGCAAAACTCTTGTCAGGCATCTCATCTTCTATTTAACCTGAGAGGTCTATTTGATATTGGTGGGAGTGAAACAGCTCTAACTGGTTTTAGTCTCAGGATCATGGTGTACGTTTATGTTAAATCCCAAATCATTTAATTATTTCCTATTTAATTCAAATTCGCTTTTGTGTGTCTGCAGTGAATAATTAGTCAGATTCCCACAGACCAAAGCTGATTCATAAATTCAGAAACGGCTCTGGAGGCCTAATTAATAGGGTAAATATTGATTTTTAGACTATAAAATACAGCTCTTTATAAGCAGGTAGCAGACGTTTTAATTTATCTTTTTGGTATAGCCTGTGGATGAAAATTATTAAATGAGTCATGCTGCATATTGGATTTATCTTTTATTCCAAATATCTTTAGGGTCTATACCCTAAGATAGAACTGCAAACTACTCATACGGTTTTGCATATGAATAATCTATTCACACCTCTGATTATGATTAGAAATTCTGATTGCTGACAGTAACATTGTGTCAGTCTCCTAGCAAAACACAGCAAATATGGTGCTTACGCTCCTGCATGATCCTGAGCGAGAATTTCTAATTTTGCAGAGCCTAGAGCTAGAACTACTAACCTCAGCAATATCATTCATAACATCCCTTCCCATTTCCATTGTAAGTTTTGTGCACTTTCATAAATATGGAACAAATCTGTGTAGGGATCAAGACAGACGAAAACCTGTCTTGTCTGAGTGGTTCATGTAGCCATGAAGGGTGATGTAAAGGAAAGAGCTCAGGCCATGTGTGACCGCTGCCCTGTGTGGCCCTCATGACCACACTGTTCCACACACTGATCTTTCCTTACAGTCGGAGGAAAAAGCTTCCTGTCTGCTTCAGTACATTGGTAATACCTACAACACATAGGAATACTAAAAATACCAGTAAGTGATTCCTGACAGGTGTTAAACACTCCTGTTTTCTTAATAGCCAGTTTACCAAAGGTAGTGGGGAACGTTCCATAAAGATAATGTAGGTTCAGAATCAGAATGCCAGGACACTGCGTGATCACGACCCCACTTTTAAAGCCTATGTAAATTCTCAACATGCAGTGGACTTGTGTACCTCTGTGCCATCTAGTGGTTAGGATCTGCCACCACTCCAATATTCTTTAGAAAGAACATTTTATATATATTTTTCTTTGGGATGCACAATACTGATCAGCCTATATTACAGATGTTTTTATTATTATTATTATTATTATTTATCTGTATTGGGCTGATACTGGATATTTAATTGTGCTAATTTCCTGTATTTCCATATCCAAGACTCAACTAAAGTTAATATTTCAAATAAATAAAAGTTATGTAATCTTTAGCAAATTTAAAAATGAATATCAATTTTATGATATTGTGAAATTCTGACGTAAAAACTGAAATTGTATTTTCTATTTCAGTATTTTCTTGAAAACGTATTCCACAACTTTTTTTTTTTTGTTTGTTTGTTTTCATTTGATTTAGTTACATTTTATTTCATTTATTTATTCTGATCTGAATTGAATTTTAACATGCATCCCTAATCCATAATTTACAATGACATAAATATACACACTGATATAAACGTGTTTAGTCATGAACTCGAGCAGAGCGCTTTTACTGAATAAACACAGATCTTTTAAAAATTAAAAGCATTTCTGTGAAGCAAATAAAGAGCAGATAACAGTTTTACAGTGTTTGCACCATGCATTGAACTTTATTGAACTTTTTTCTTTTGAAATTGAAGCATTAAATAATACCATAATAAATAAAAGAAGAGTTATGTACATTGCCCAAAGGGAAAAAAGCAAACCAAACCAAATGTCAAGAACACACTTGCTAAAACCTGATTTAATGTAACAAATGTTTCCCTTTTGCTCTCAGCATGATCTCCTGAAAATATTTCATGCAACTAAGAAATTCCTATGACTGAAAAGTATGCAGGTTTAAAAAACCAAACTTTTTTTCTTAATATTGGCATCAAAACAATCACTAAACAATATAACACCTTTCTTTGTACAACGTGGCACCAAATGTATACAAAACAGGTCCTCATCTTGAAACAGAAATCAACAGCATAGGCAACGGCACACATAACAGAACTTTTGATGCAACACATATTATAAGCACAACTACACTTTTTTTTTTTTTTTAGTAGGAGCTTTGATTGTTTTAACTGCAAGTCAGAGACTCGCTTACAAAAATATTTTTTTTTAATGTAAACTTTTCTCCAAAGGCACTGCTACCGAATGGGCCCAACAGTGCGGTAATTCAAATCGTGGCTTCCCTGAACTGGGACGTCCCGTTCCCTCTGGCCCGTCGCTTCCACAACAATCATGCTACACTTGTGCTCCACAGTATTATTCCCTACTACAATATACAATCGAAACCACTTTCTTCCATTCTCCCATCCCTCACTGCCTTAGAGATCAATTTTATACACGTGATCAAATGTGCAAAATGCGGCACAAAAACAGGATGATGAAACTAAAAGAAACACTTTCTTGGTAATGAAAATACTATAAAAAATAACTCTAATAAACCCTTATATATTTTTTTTGCACATGCCCATGTTCTCGTGGCTAGATGAGGAACTATAAACAATACTGACATTTGTGCTTCAAAGGTCTAAAGCAATTACACCAAATAACTCTTGCTAAGTAAGAAATAAATACCGTGCCTGCAATTATATTCCTAACAATATCCAAACAAGGCCATTATTTTACCCTCTAAACCTACCAGAGCAAAAAAAACGGTAAGTTTGCTACAATATTTGTGAGTGATGCATATTTATGAAGGACTGCAAGGCACACATGCTAACATCTATAGCATGCTGCAGATCAGAGGGCTCATCCAGTCCCTGCTACACACTAACAGAATAAAAGGATCAAAATGATGAAAGGCAAGATTTGCTTGACAAGAACAGGCCATAATATGAATACTCCAGCCTCTATTACAAAGAAATATCTTTTTGATGTCATTTCCTCCATTTACTTGCATCACTGCAGAACACTGGCAATTTTGTGCAATAAAGGACCATGAACTACTTTAAAAGGTTATAAAAAAAAAAAGTGTTAAAAAACATTTCCATGGAAACATAAAAACTGAGGTTTCTGTGTAAAATAAAAAAAAAAAAAATTAACAGACGCATAAATGCGCCATCTTAAAGAAATTAAAACAAACTGCTGTAAGAGCAGTGATCCCTTTATGATTTAAAAAAAAAAAATACTTAAAAAAAAAAAAAAAAAAAAAAAAAAAAAAAAAAACTTCTGCTTGCATTTCAAAATATTATGTAGCTTTTTTCCAAGGACAAAAGTGCCTTCACTTTTCACATTTAACTGTAAAAGGTTACAAAAATATTCTAAAATACTCTAATATGTGCACTTGCTAAATATACAATACTTTTTTTTTTAATTGATATTTGATATTTAGTTTGGTGGTTCTTTAGGTAAAACATACAACTATACAACTTAAAATTGCGGGGCAAAGGTCTCTTGCTGGGATTCTCACATCCATCCACGTTATAAGAATAATACTAATGAGGTGATGAGTTTGTTTTTAAAACACTGTTGAGAATATAAAAAAAGAACATTGTGCAGGCTTCTTTGAGTAGGTAACCATCAAAATGTCTCTCAAATTGTCCATGAGGTCCATACAAATAACAGTAACACATTTAATGGGATACTGGGAAATGGACTGAGGAAATGTAACCTGTGTGCAAAGAATGTATATATTCACTACAGTATTACTTTCAATGCCCACAAGCTCCACAAAGACCTAAAGGCTCTTTCACATAACTCACATGACTCAACATAACCCTCAGGACAGAGTAAACGTTAACGCAACACCAAAATTCAGTTTGCTGCACCATTTATCACTGATCTATTCAAAGTGCCAGTGACACAGTCAGCAGTGCATTTCATGCTTTTTCCATGACTTATCGGGCATCTTACTTACAGCATGTTTTTAGTCAATTACCTGAGCTGTAAGATCATGGCAATGCCAATTGGCTGACTGCATCAAACCCTTCTCTAGTGAGCTGCGACGTAAAAGGCAGCAAACCAGGAAAAAAATCCAAATAACCATGTACATATTATGCTTTTAAGGGCTCTCAAAATATAAATTCAGGGAAAAAAAAAAAAAAAAAAAAAAATCAGGCACTGGTAAAACATCAACTGTAATATTTGTGAATCACAAATACTTTTGTATGTATGTGACGTGGAAGAAAAAAATAGATATCCTGTCCACAAAGTAAAAAAAAATCGTTCCTTGAACTTATTAATTTGTGGCCATTTGTTCCCTCTTTTTATTTAAATCACGGCCATGGTGTGGCCACTTTGTACTAAATTATTTGCTCATTTTAATTTAGTTAAATCATGGCTCTGAATCATAATTCATTCACTTGTTTTAGTTCAATCGTGGCCACACCGTACTAATTCGTTCCCTCATTTTAATTTAGTTCAATCATGGCCACAATTTAACAAGGGAAGAGATTAACATGGCCACAATTTAACTAAAATGAGGGAAAAAAATAAGTTGTGGAAACAAATTCTTCATTTTTCTACTAATGTCATGTGTGGGGCACCGTACTTTTAGCTGTCAATGGATTCAATCACGGTATCTACCTACTGGACCAACCAGCCAAACATTGATCCTCTGGACGCCGGTCATGTGAAAGGGCCTTTATAAACAGCATCATGTGAAAGAGCCGCACATTAAGAACCAAGCAGCAGGAACTCCTATTGCCCTGTTTATTGTGCTGTAAAAATCCTGTCAGCACCTCAGTAAAGTTGGCTATCAGCGTATCACTCGTGTAACAGCTTCTCTGGGTTGGAATATCCAAACAATTTAAAATCGGCTTCATACAGCCTGTACAGCTCTTTTCTGGACTCCAACGGTATGTTGGCGAACCAGTCCTGCTCCCAACTGCTGACCGTTCGGTTGCGATGACTTTGCGGGAACTCGACGACATTGTCTACGCGGAGAATCCGCAACAAATGCTGAGCGTCCTCATCCAAGGTCTCCAGCTTCCCTACGAAATCATAATTTATCTGGCAGGGATGGCACAGACGGTACATTTGTCTCCAGTGCTCATTGAAAGGCATCTCTTTCTCAGTGTTAGGATCCAATAAATACTGAACGAAATTCAAGAAAGACGGTCGAATCCCAGCGGCAAATGCGTCCACAACCGATGCCGGTGGATCAGTGAAATTGCTGTATTTTTTAAGCATGACAACCGCAAATCTTTTGTAGAAGTCCTCATTCTCTTGTTCAAATTTGTTGCGATAGGCAGAGATCAGTCGCACGAAAGGATCCCTGACGAACATAAACTTGGTGTATTTCTTAAGCTTGATTTTCATGAGGTGTCGTGAGAACTTTCCATAGCGCTTCCAGAACTTGTTGAAGGTGAAGTGCAGACTACTGTTATGGATGAGCTCCTGAGGAACATCTAGAGGGTCTTGGTAGGGCACGCCATCCAATAACAGGCTCTCACTCAGCACAATCATGATGCGCTTCCAGTTTGTGCAGGCCACTTTGGGAACGTAACAGTAAATAATCCCATGCCTGTCATCCACAATGAGGTGATCCAACTCTTTATTGGGTATGTCGTCAAAAGTCCTGTTCTTTCCAGGGAAGTCAAAGTAACTTTTGTTACTGCACACATCTTGGATCAGCTGCTTTCTACTCTCCTGCCTTTGTTTTTTCTCAGGGTCAATTGGCGTCAGATGGATCTTCCACTCTTGTCTCGGGACAAATTTCTCCTCTGATTTCTCAGAGGATTGATTGTGAGGGTCTCCAGGGGGCGGTTCTCCTCTCACCTGTTCTGTGGGGTCTGCGGTTCCTTCTAAAAACTGGTTGACAAAAGCATCAATGTCCGTCAAAAACGAGCTCTCTTTGTCTTCCTCTGCCTTCTTTTCAGGGTCACGGCGGTTCTGAGGAGAGAGGCGTGACGGATGGGGCCCGGAGATGGTTGTGTGCAGGTAAAAATTAGAAGCCCCCACATCATCCCAGTATATGATTATAAGAAGGATCATGAAGACGGCGCCAACAATCATAAAAATGCGGAACAGTCTCGACTTTCCCATTTTGGTTGATTTTGACTGAGAAAGTGCCATTCTCACCTCAACTCCATTACACAATCGACAGCCCAGACTGCATTCATCATAGTCTGAAGTAGAGGAAAACAAATCAGAAAAGGGAAGTCAAGAGTATGTCAAACCTTGAGTGTTTTGTAACATTGTGGTTCTCTTTATGCAATAAAAAGTAACATTTCCTATTCTCTTTATATGACACAGCATCTATATTTCTTTTTAATTAAGTTAATCATGATTGAGCAGTCACATATTGTTGTATAATGAAAGCAAAATTTCACCACTCACCATGAAAACAGTGCTATTTTAATGTCATGATACACTGTAGAGACGTGTTAGATTACAGCTGGAATACGCTACACAACTTTTGCCCACGTTTACAGTCTGAAGTCAACGCTAGTTGCTTCAAATAAGAGTCAGTCAGCAAATTTTGGCCAGTCAGAGTTCACAGGCTTCACAGAAAACTGCTTAGTGTATAACAGGCACAGACTCAAATGTATTAGTTTCAGGCTATGATTCTGTCTAGTTGTTGAAGTGTTGAAGATCTAACATTCTAACATGAAGATCTAACATGTCAGAGCTGGGTAGTAACTGATTACATGTAATCTGGATTAAGTAATCAGATTACAAAAATTAAGTACTTGTAATTAGTATATATTACATTTTAAATTACTCAATCAGACTAGTTACTTTTTTATTGATTACATGATTAGGGCAAACGTACCTATTAAGCTCACCAAAATCTACATTAATCTCTTAATTTTACGGTAAGTAGTGAAATTTACCAAAAATAAAGCCTTAAACATCTAAAAAAAATGCACATTTAAAGGGCTACTCTTCTGGTAAAAGTTTTCAGACAGCTTTCAAAATGAACACATGGATACTCATATCTCAGAGTGCAATGATCTGATTGACTTGAAATTACAGGAGCTATTTAGTAACAATCACATCGATTGGTTAAGATATCAAGTATGATAATACATTATTTTTTCTTTTTATAATCTGAGCTCAAAAATGGAAGTGTGCTTAATGGGTGCGTGAGCTTAATAGGTATGTTTACCCTACATATTATACGCACAACAGCAATAAATTATTTATAATGTATTGATTCTCCCTAATTCTTCTTTTTCATCCTTCATCCCGTTTGGGAAGCCTTGATGTAAAGTTTAATGCAATTGTTGTTAATAGCAATGAATAGAATATGTTTTCTTTCTCTTTTTTATATCAATGGTACAAGATTATCATATTTAAATCAATGTAATAAATGAGCCAGGTCGAACGAAAGTAATCTAAAAGTAATCAAAAAGTAGTCCAATTATATTACCAAAAATTTATAATGTAATGGATTACATTACTAACTACAATTTTTGTCATGTAATTTGGAATCAGTAACAGACTACAGTTTGTCAGTAATCTAACTTGAACACAGAAAATGTAACATTTACCGATAAATAATATAATTAACATTGCATTGCAGTGTAATATGCAGTGTTTGCTTCACACGTCAAATCTTCTTCTTGGAAGCTTTAAGCTTTATTTCATGTCCATTTTTTTTGGCGAATATATCCGTCAGCTGGTTATTATCAGAAAATAAATCTCTTCAGGGTTTGTTTGACCATAATAACCAGCTGACTGTACATTATCCCTTACATAACGCAGAGGGTGTTTTAGTTCAAACAGATTTATTTAGTAAGTAATGCAATGTAACCCCTGACAAGGGTTATTTTGCCACAGGGGATCTCATGATACTTACCAAATAATACACAGACATGAAATATTGACATGATTATTATTATGCTTGTAGAAAGCGCAGAGACAGAATGTGAACACCGCTACATAGTAAACAGTAATTTTCCATCTATTATCGTACTGCTGGAACAGAAACCTTAAATTCGTCTGGAAAATTGGGCGTGTTACAAACCAAGCGGCTGATAACGCACAGCTATTGGCTCGTTTCGTTAATGAATTTTACCGTCACAGCACGACACTGATGTTGGCTACAAACAAAATATCCGTGCGTAACGTTACTAGCGTGGCGTAATAACGGCTCAACAACCGACATGAACGTTCACGAGCTGACAACACATGTGGATTTCTCGATTTATGATTATGTATGTGTTTAAATTCGGGTCAGTTATTACTCCGAAAACTCAAAATACACTGAACAGCTACACATTTGTCATGCTCTCACGTTCATTTCAAAGTCAAAAGCGACCCCTCACATTCAGCTGGACACAATGCAGCTCTTTGACACCATCTCTGACTGCAAACACTCGCTTATCCGCGAAAACTCCTCCTAAAGCCATTCATCTATACATACTTTCTACTCTGCAGATTTCCATTAAATCGGGTGACGGTGTCGATTGTTTTTCATTGACAAAATGAAGATAGGAAGTCAAATCTAGAGCAAGTGCAAAGACGTGCCTAACCACTTTTTGTTCCGTTGGAAGTCATGAAGCTGCTGGGATTTCAAAGCTCGTCTGTGATCCGCGCTGACGGAATTAAAACAATGCTATGTTTAATAGGATATAATCGAAATGATTGTGTAGCGTGTCTAAACATGGCTGTAACGACCTCACCTCATCGCAGGAGTCTGAATTTCTCGGCAGACGGCGTCAGCTGCGGAGGGATGTGAGCGCTGGGTGTTGACACAGCAGCGCTTTAGTGCTCCGCGCAGATATCGCGAGATTTCCACGTGAACGCAAGGTTCTGCTGCTGAACCCTACAGAGACGAGTTTGTCAGCAGAGACTCTTGCTTTATGTATGTGACCCTGGACCACAAAACCAGTCACACGGGTCAGTTTTTTGAAATTGAGATTTATACATCACCTGAAAGCAGCTGAATAAATAAGCTTTCCATTGATGTATGGTTTGTTAGGATTGGACAATATTTGGCCGAGATACAACTATTTGAAAATCCGGAAGATTTGAAAGTGCAAAAAAAATCGAAATACGGAGTAAATCGCCTTTAAAGTTGTCCAAATAAAGTTCTTAGCAATGCATATCACTAATCAAAAATTAAGCTTTGATATATTTACGGTAGGAAATTTACTAAATATCTTCATGAAACATGATCTTTACTTAATATCCTAATGATTTTTGGCATAAAAGAAAAATCGATCATTTTGATCCATACGATGTATTTTTGGCTATTGCTACAAATATACCTGTGCTACTTAAGACTGGTTTTGTGGTCCAGGGTCACATATATATACACACATATACATATATATATATTTTTTTTTTTAAAATAGAGAACATGATCGACCAGGCCTCCATAATCTTAATAAAACGTACATTTTAAAGAGGAAAAAGACCACATACATAGTTTGTCAAAATGCAACAGTTGGAATCGCTACCACAATAAAACTTTAGCCAGCATCATCAAAAGGAAATTCAAATGACATGTTCTGTTATTATTAACATATGCAACGTTAATTGTAATATATCAAATAGAGCTTATGGGACCATTTCAGTCAAAAGTGAAGGATTTTAATTCTCTATTAGCCTATCTAGACCAGTGTTTCTAAAATATGGGACAAGGGCCCCTTAGGGGGCCTCATAAATCTTGCAAGAGGGGCAAAAGATTAAAATTAAAGACCAATAAATAACCAAAATAAGACACGTCAAAAAAAATCAAGAGATAAGCTAACATATTCATTCCCTAAACAACTGCCAATTGTATGTAAAACCTGGAAATATGAGAATATTTTCAAAGTGTGATTCTCCGATATGGAAAAATCACGGATGTTAAAATCTTTAAAAAAAAATTAATAAATAAATAAAAAGTAATAATCTTTTTCATAATGAACCTTTTTCTATAGTTATGCCTAGCTCCAAAATATTTTGAGGTATAAATATACATTTATGGGGAAAAAATTTAAAAGTATGGTAGACGTATCTTTACACAAAAAATATGAAATATATGAAAATATCTTCACTCAAATTATGAGGCTCTATAATGCTCTTCAATTAATCAGGAATTAAATATACTTAATCATTTTATAAATGAAAAAATTAAACTTGCTCAAGAATAAAATGCTTATTATATTTAAATGTAATTGACAATAAATGTTAGTGATCAATAAGGAGACCAATAAGGAATCCATTAAAAAGGTAAGGTACAAATGTTTAAAGACTACCTGAATATCACATAATACTGTATTTATCATCCATCTATATTTACTTTTCATTTCCCAAAATCCCTGATATTTTTACTGTAGAAAAACTTATTACTCCTGTCCAAAATAACAGCCAAAGTCAGCACTGTACAGCACAGGGAAGTGATGCACAAAGGTTTTGCAACCATCATGTTCTTTTGCTTCAAGTTCAAGAAGAGAGAAAACCAACAAACGCCTGAATTTCAATTAAACTTTATTCCCTTGTTGTGCATTTAATATCAGGTAATCTGAATGGAGGAGGATACAGACCACTGTAGTGCCATTTTCGCACACTAGAGTACAAGTTCGCCTTTTGGAAAATCTTAGGAAACAAAATGTTTTCCTTCTGTGAGATGATGTAAAAACCATTTTTGGCATATTGTGCCATGGTAACACCCTTATGATGAGGTAGATCAACCAAAGGCAAGAACAAGAATGCGTTACGATCAGATCCACCAAGAGCAGGCCTGAATGACGTTGGCAGGGCGGCTTCTCCCACAGCTGGATGATTTTGTTATTAAAAAGCAGCAGTCAACAGTGGCACAAAATTCTCCTTCCGCAGCGACCAGTATTAAAAGGCACTTGGACTGATGATAACAAGGAAAACTCTTATAGGGGATCCCTCAATTTTTTCTCCAATGCTAGTCCACACTCCTCCACTAAAAACGGATACTGAAAATAATGAAAGAAAATAATTATGATGGTGCCAATGTATTTCAAATAGCACATCAATCAGATCGCTGTAACGCATAACACACAGTACCTGCTGTTGGAATTACAGATCTCCGATGGGAATAATTTCTTCATTGATGAAAAACTCAATGGTCTCTTCCTCCCAGTCATCAACATTGCTGTCCAGCTCATCAGTGTCCACACCTAGAAAAGATCAGAAAATCCAGCGATTACAGAACAGTCCCATACTCAACCTGTCACAATCATTACATTTATGTTGACAATTAACGGTCAACTGTAATTTATTAAATTGTGCTCGTTTTGTGTTATTATTATACTGCAAGCTAAATAAACTGTCATATCCACTTTAAGCATTTAAACTAAATGTACAATTTCGTGTTAGACTCTATAAACCAAGAACACATAAGAAATGGCATGAATAAAGTATAAAAGTTTGTCAACCAGACTGAATGGTTGCATATGTTTGGTTATAAACAACTGTACTGTTACCATGCACCATGTGGTATGGCCACATTTATATTCAGACACTGCTGATGGGAAGGTGCAGTTGTGGTTGTCTAGTTTCACAATTTTGATGAGGTGATAGATCTTTTTAACATTTGTTAAATTAGTACTTTTCACTGCCATTTTTTTTTTTTTCAAATCCGAATTTACCATGTCAAATAGTCAGGGTTCGTACACATTTTTACCAATAAATTTCCACGACTTTTCCATGACTTTTGAGTCATCAAAATCTGTTCAAATTATCATAGCATATGTTAACTAAAATAAATGATTATTAATGCTACTTGTTTGCTTTCTATTTGTTTTAATAATAAGTACAAGCTGTAACTGCGTCAGATGTTATTCCACGTAGAGAACATATCACATCACTGAATATTGTAATTTAGCTAACCAATATTATCAACTAAACTTAGGGCCTGAATTTTGTTTCGGAAACTGTTTCAGTCTAATAGTAGTATTCAGGTATAAAAATATACAGAAATTAAATAAGTTTACAAAAAGTTATTCAGTCAAGAGCAGTGAGTGATTTTATATGGCTAAAGTTATTGCATACTAAACTTTATTTATATTTCCAGGCCATTTTTTGCATATATAAAGGGCATTTTCCCTAACCTTATTCAATGCATGTGTCATCTTTCATATCAAATTCTTACATTTTCTTAATTTCACTTAACATTATAAGACACTATAGGGCTGTTACCAATCAAATGAAATCAGTATTAACAAAAGCGATCTTTCCACTGTAGAAGAAACAGCTGAAGTGAAGCTGAAGCGGCATTTAGATGCATTCACACAGACAGTTTAATAAAGCTAAAATGTAGCATGAATGGATTTACACTGCAAAATTACAACAGCATATATAATGTTATAAGCTTGGTGTTTTAAATCTGATTTTTTAATTATACAAATACGAAATGTTGGACAAAAATGCAAAGATAAGCTACTGTTAAATATTAAAGTAAACCGCCAGTAGGCGGCAGCAAGTGACTGTCTTAATGAGTGAGTTTATTCAAACGATTTGTTCAGAAGGCTAATTCATTCAAAAATGAAGCGAGTGGCTGTCTTTATGAATGGGTTATTGAATCATTGACTCACCCAATTCGTTCAAAAACACAATCATTCAGTAACGCGTGTTGCTCTGAGATGCGCAACTGTTCTGCTGTGATCTTTGTTTGGAACTATTTTCGCGAGCAAAAACAGTCAACTCTTACGATATTGTATTAAAAATGTAAGTCACTTAATATTAACAACTCATTTGAACTCGTATCAATCAATGTCAAATTTGCAGTTGTACTGGTTTTCAGGGAAAACTGCACCCTCTTGGTCATGGCTTGTTGCTGAACTAGGCTATATTTTATAAATATATAACTACATTAGCGCAGTCTGTTTTTTTCTTTGTGTTGTGTTGTTGTGTTCATTTGTTTCGATTTCTCCGTGAGATTCTCTTATAGGCTACACAGATAGGCAGTGTGAGACTCAACTGGCTCAACCTTTTTACTGTCAATACATTATCCATTGCCGTTTTTATCTAGCGCACCCCAGTTTGGGAACCGCTGCACTAGAGAGTGAAAGAGAGAAGACACGGAACAACTGAATCACTCACGCGGTTTTCAAATGACAGTCTGTGTGGATAATCAACCTACATTCAACATTTAATAAATGTGTGCAAGAATTTCCCTCGTTTTAAAATCAAAAGCTGCGGGAAATGAGTAAAACTATGCGATATATGCGCAATCCCGCACCGAAGTTCAGGACCTGATTATAAACAATTCTATTATACAGAGATTTGTGAAATAAATTTCCATGATTTTTCCAAAACTTTCTGGGTTTATTTATTTTTCCAAAACTATTCCAGGCCTGGAAATTGCTGTTTTAAAATTCCATGACTTTTCCAGGTTTTTCATGACCGTACGAACCCTGAATAGTTATCTGGTTGTTCCATTTCCATTTTTATTTAGTTTAAAATTAAAATGTCACCATAAGTGAAACATTTCAGTTAAATCTGTCAATTTCGAAACTGCTGCAACGGAACGGCACACAAAAGTTATTTACTTTTTTTTTACTACAGTACACAGAATTTTCAAATATTTAATTTTAAGGGACGCACGGAAATTAAAATTCTGGGCCAAAACCAAAACCAAAATTCTGAATGCACTTGGCTGAAAACCAAAACAAAAAAATGCTCTTTAATAAATTTTAATATTTTTTTTTAAACACTATAAAATAATTTAGTAAGACTTTTAAATTTAACTCAATTTTAATGATACTGAATTAAATAAATAAATACAAGCAAACAAAATAACCACAACTTTATTGAAATTAAAATAATAAAATTGGACAGAAAATATATTAATATTAAATATTAATATATTGTTTTATTCTGTTCTATGCAACATAATCGGATATAACAATATATTTTGGCTTGTATTTTTGTCCATTTTTCTCTTTTGGCCAAAAAAAAGAAAATGCCATTTTCAGCCAATAATTTCAGCCGAAATTTCATCCATCCCTAATAATCTTTTATTCACAATTTCCACCTTATAAAATATTTTTAAGCTTGGCATAACTATAAAAATGTATATACATAAAATGTGTAAAAATGCCCATTATGTTATAAGGCTATTCATTTACAGATACAGAAATCATCTTGAGACCTCCGTAGCTAGAAGCTTTGCTAAGGCCCTCCAGTTATTTATAGTATTTGCAGTATAAAAGTTCTTTATTTAACTGACAACATGATTGCATAACAAAGATTAAACACTGCAGTTGTGTCAAAAAATTGTGGTTAGATCAATAAATGCAACAGGTCTATTCTAGAGAAAGACATTGAAACTCTGCTTGCTAAGCAGCCTAAGAGGTCTTCAATTGACTGATGGTCAATAAAACTCAATGTTAAACAGAGCTGCCCTCTCTGCATTACTTACCTCCTCTGAGTTCAAGGCGGAGAGGTTTCTGCTCGTTGTACATCTCCGTGGCTCTCTCACGATACTTGTGATACTCCTCCATCATGGCACGTCTCTTGTCCACCAGTTCCTTTAAAGCACAAGTCATTCATTTAAATTTGAGCACTGACCTTTAAACCACATATGAATACTGTGTGAATCCTAGGGAGAAAAACAACAATAACAGATCAATTTCATACCTTTGATGCCTTGGACTGACTGAGACGATCTTTCTGCTCGAAGATCTTGGAGTATTTCTTCAAGTCCTTCTTAATGAGCTGTGGGTTTCAAAATGTAAAGGGGGATTAGAGTTGACTCTGCTTGACAGAGTAACGAGAGTGACCCTGCATCTGACCCCTTCTCACCTTTATTTGCTCTTGAGTTAGGAGAGAGGGTGGGCGGGGCCTCCACAGCAGCTGGCAGAAACGCTCTTTGTTGTTCTTCTGCAGCAGACGGCCTTGGAATGTCCACAGCCAAAAGGCGTTGTCCACCTAAAAAAAAAATAATAAAAAAAAAATAAAAAATTCATACATAAATATAAATTTACACAAAGGCATCGGATATGCATTTTCAATAAACATAAGAATAATACCTCCCTGTATCATATTTTCTGAATTAAATCCAATACTTAAATCTAATTACTTACTTATTCATTTTCAGGTGCTAATTCCAAAAAAAAAAAAGTATATTTTGCTATAGCACGTCACACTTCTCACAAAATATGTTTTGTAGCATTTTTGCTTTTTACTATAATTTGTAAGGTGTAGTCGTGTTGTAATACCTCTTAATCATCACAAAATATGATTCCTATCTTCCTCTGAGCCAGCTTACCTGTTCAATACTCAGCCGATTTTCACATGTATGAATAATTCTGAAGACCTTATTTTATGCCTAATAAAATGTAGGTTAAACAGAATATGACAGAAGAAAAAGCAAACATGACCCAAATGTTTTCTGCTCATCTGTGGGTGTTTTATCATTTTACCCCACTGGAAATGGGGATAGTTTATGGGAAGGAAAAAAGCTGATTTATTTATAAACTTGTGTTTATGTAAAGGTTTTTGACATTAAATGAAGTGTTTTAACACATTTCGACTCCTTACAGATTGTAATTAATGCTACATTTTGAATATTTATTTTTGCCATTAAAACTGAAATATTTGAAAAATCTTAATTCTTATTTTGTGAAAAAAAAAAAAGTATTTATTGATTAATGTGTTTGATATTTTTAACTCAGCATTAAAAGTGTTATTTTTTTTTCATAAAAGATTCTTACTGACCTCAAACTTTTGAACGCTAGTGTAATTATATAATAAATATAATATAATATTTGCAACTGAAACAGATAAATCACCTTGTGGCTCCACCAGGAGACGGATGTCACAACATATCGTCCGGTGGGGTCCCATTCTACATCTGAGGCCATGTAATGCTCTGCGATGTTCATCATGGTGCAGTCTGACGTGTCCACAAAAGCAAGAGCTCCATTCATGCTACAGGATCAAACATAGAAAATTATACAAATGAACCACACTAAAAGAAAGTACAAACACAACACAACACGTTTAATGAGTACAGACCTCCTCAATCCAGCCAAGACCAAAAACTGTCCTTGTGGACTCCAGAAGATGCTGTTTGCCTGTTGCTTGTCAAACATTTCTGAAACAATACATTTTTGGGTTAATTTTTAGATCATATACATATATTAAAATATTTATCAAGGGTAATACATTCACATTGTGAACACTTACTTATTAAGTCAATTTTGCCATTGTTTTTCACATGGTAGAATGACACATTGATTCTGGGAGCTTCACCATGTAGCACAGCAAATTTGCTGCCATTTGGTTCCCAAGCAAAGGCAATGATGCTGTCTGTAAGACAGACAGAGAAATCAGAACCAAGAGAAGACATTAAAGGGGTCATATGATGCGATTTCAAGTTTTCCTTTCTCTTTGGAGTGTTACAAGCTGTTTGTGCATAGATAAGATCCCTAATGCTGCAAAGACTAAAGTCTCAAAACCAAAGAGATATTCTTTATAGTTAATATAATATAATTCGTTAAGACTCTGCCACGCCCCCCTAAAACGGATCGTTCAAACACCCCCCGATGTCTACGTCACTGTGTGGGAAGATTTGCAAAACACTGCCCAAACGTATACGCAAAGAAAGAGGGCGGGACTTTTATTCTCGCTCATCAGTAAATTAGTAAATCAGTAATTATGTCCTCACTGAATGCAATAAATGCCTCGTTTATAGCGGGTTTTATTGTTTTAGTCTCGTCGCGCCGGGACCATAGACTGTAAAAAGCCCGGGACACAGCATCACAACATGGGAAGGGGCGTAACATTTCCGCCTCAATTCTCAGAACGATGAGCTTTGTAAAAATCGACGTATTTCAGAAAGGCAGGGCTTAGAGTAGCAACAATAATGTACAGTATGTGGAATATAATGTGTTTTTTGAACCTCGAACCGCGTAAACACATTGCATTACACCAAATACACAAAATAATGTTCTTTTTAGCAACATCACATGACCCCTTTAAAGATAATAAGAAACAAGAATTTGCAATATAACGTCTCAAGATTCTTCTTTCTTTACCTTTCATCTCCACCACATCCACAGGTACCTGCTTCTCTCTCATTCTGAAGATCTCAAAGTTGGTGACAACGCCCTAAGGTAGAAAAGAAATTGAGCAAATCCGTTACAAGGAAACATTTCAGTTTAGTGCCAAAGCACAGTCTCAAGGCAACTCTTATACCTGTGTTCCTTTGGGTGTCCTGTCCACCTTCACACAGAGATAGTCTCCGTTTTTCTGCCAGTGAAGTTTGCAGTCCACAACATTAAACAGGTTGCGGACTCTGATCTCATTCCTGGATGGAAGCTGCATGAGTGTTACTCTTGCTGGGATGTCCTTATCCTCAGGAACCCAGAACGCAATGATATTATCACCAGGTGACCAGGAGAAGTCCCTGTGGACATAAAATCATTTTACATTAAAACATGTCTTTAAAAAAAAAAAAACATTTAAATTTGTAATAGTTTCACATTATTACTGTTTTTTCTGTGTTTATGACCAAATTAATGCAGCCTTGCCGAGCATAAGAGACTTCTTTTAAAACATCCTAAGCTTTTGAACAGTACTGCATTTATGTTTTCAATTGTTATTTTACTCACTTAATTCCATTTATCTTCAAACTCTTCTTGTCCAAAAGACCCATCGACTAGAAAAGACGAAATTGATTTGTTAAACAACTGAACTCTAAGGATTCTCAAACCTTGTATCTCTGACACAGGACACTTACTGGTGTCTCATAGATGCTCAGCGTGTCCTGTGTCATTCGGGCAAAGAACTTCCCATCTGGACTCCACCTGAACAAAACAAGTTTACACAGTTATATTAACTATTATATTTTATAGCATAGTTTGACTATAATGGACTGGTAAAACATGCCATGAAAATCAGCGCCACACTTACTTGAAAATTGGCCAGTGGGCAGAGCTTTCACAGTGGAAGCCTCTTTTCTTCTGTCCTGTGAGAACATCCCAGATGATAATCGCCTGCGGGTCGTCTTTAGTGTCCATAAGAGGGCTGAATGTGACAACATATCTGCAAAAACCAATTACATAAAAAATGCGTAACAGCATGAGAAAAGAAAAAAAAAAAATCATCTAACTGTACCATGCAGTACACAATGATATACTTAAAAATATTGTCCTATTTTAAAGATCTCTTTCAAATTTTCAAGTAGTGAAGAACTGATTCATCCACTATTGTTTCGTTATTTTGATGTTATCACCATCAACTGACAACCAGTCACTAAGTAAAGCCATAAAAAATTACTTTAAATAAAACAAACATGAACATATAAACAAAAATAAATAAATAAAAAACCTTTTTCAGCTAGCCGCCAAGGCAACATCTAATTTTCATTTAGTTTAAGATGAAGTACTAAAATAAATGAAACTAAATAAACTTCAAATAAAAACTTAAACTTAATAAAAACTACATATGCATACATTTAAAAAAATATTTAAAAAAAGACAAACACACAAATTACTAATACTTAAAAATTAAACCGCAAACAAAATATATCCCTTCAGATGCTAGCCTACTATAAACAAAGTCTTTATTATTTAGTGAAGTGAGTAAACATTGTGTATAATACAGTCATACGGGTATTCATTTAATCTAATCAACTCATTAATGTGTGTTTATAAATAAACAAATAAAGATAAATTGAAAAAAATAAAACACGTCATACCTCTCACAAGGTGAGAAATCAATGAGCTGAACCCCCTGATGACTGAACCTCTGGATCTGCTTGAACTTCTCACCGCCCCAGAGAGCGATGCCTCTCTGATGGAATGTGGCCAGATAGGTGCCTTTTGGAGACCAGCGCACGTATGTCTCGGTCCAGCGCTACAGGCAAAAAGTAACAAAAAGATACTGAATACAGTACACATGGCCACACGGTTATTACATTTTAAAGAAGAACAGCTGAACTCACCGCTCTCTCCTCTATTTCAATAGGCTCCTTGACATCATTAGCAAATATGCCTGTTCTTTCACCAGAGTCATAGATTACGCTGTACTGATCACGACAGTCAGGATCCTCCAACCAGTGACGCAGATTCCCCTGAAACCAAAAGACCAAATGTCAAACGAATAAACTAACTGAAATGTATGTTACTTTATTGCAGGATTGAATTACACACAATCAGAACAGTTCTGAAGAAGAACTACTCACAAAATCTTTAAAAGGCTGCTTCTCAGGAGCTTCCCACTCATCGTTAATTGACATGTACCTACGGAGATGAAAATTGTTTGATGAATGCCAAAAGGATAATATATCGGCTGAATTTTTCTTCACTTTAGTCAACAAATGTCAGAAAAAAGGCTTTTATTTTGACAGCATCAAGACTTTAAATAAATTTAATTGCAGCATGTGTCATTTACCACGTTGAAATTCAATAGTATGATATCATCTATCAGCAACCATGCTTTCTAAAATATCGGCATCAGCAATCAACAAATGCATATTGGCCGACCACTATTTTAGATGTAATTGATCGTTCACAAATGCCATCACAATAACAGCACAATTACAAACATCATACTTGTCAAAGTCTGTGAACAGATTGACACGGAAAGTGTGCTGCTTGTCCAGCTTATAGCCATCAGCGTTCTTCACAGCTTCATGAGCATGACTTGGTGCAGAATACTCCAGGAAAATGTACCTGTGAAGATGAAGAATCAGATTAACTATAATTCAAAGAATAACATAACGCCATCATGTTTTTTCCATGTCAGGAATCACATTAGTCAGTATTAACACATATAATAGATTGCAAAAGCACTATTATACATGCATCTATTCCTAATATCCATATCCTTTTTAATGGCAGGCCAAACAGTGTATAATATCAGCTATAAAAAAAATGATTGGCAAAATGTCAACGATGGTACATTCCTACTTCCCATAACATACTCAAGCAAACCAAAAATTACCCTTTGGTCTTTCCATCTGCGTCTGGATAGAATTCATTGGTGATTTTGCCAAACTTTGAGAAGATCTTGTGGATGACGTTCTTGAGTTTCTCCAGACGATCTGGTCCAACCTGAGGAACATTATCCACCACAATAACCGAGTCGATGCCGTCAGCCTCCAGAGGTTTCTCTCTGAGAACATCCCCCAGCAGCTCTGCAACCGGAGAAACCATCCAATAAAACCCATATCATCATTTTAAACATGCTATGCATGAACAAATGTTACAGTACTACAACTAACTTTCTGAACTCAAGAGCTGCAGTGGCACGCGCGTCTATTTCCCTAAAGCTAATACGATGCTTTTGTCCCGCTAGCGCACATGCTGAACTGAAAAACGGAAGCGTTAACTGGAATAAAAAGCGTTTAATCTGCAACAGAGCAGTTAAGCGATATCATATGTTACTAAACACTAAATCCAAGGGGCGTTCGTGTTAGTTTGGGGCTGACGTGTTGGGCTTTAGGGTGAAGTGTGTGACTCGCACCCCGTTAGCAGGCGGGCTAAAGCGCAGGCCTCTCTTACCCTCATCGCTGATGTCATCCACGAAATCCTCCGGATCACTGAAGGAAGGCTCTTCTCCGTCCTCATACTCTATTTCGGCCTCCATATTCTCCGTATCTCGCATTTAGAGATCGATTCCTGTCAGTCTGCGCTTGCGAAAAGGCGGTGGTGAATTTCACTGCATTAATCCAGAGATTTTACTCACTCGGCCATGTGCGAAGCAGCCGGCGCCAACCACTGCGAGCGAGAGAAGGACCGTACCATCTGTGCGCCGAGCGGGTGAGGACTCTTACAGAGAGTTTTAGTATTGATGTACAACACACACTTCAGAGCAAGATGACTTTTTAATTTAAAGTAACAGTATTTCTTCTTATAATGTTATTAATGTGCTCCAAATGCGCTCAATGTGTCATTTTACTATAAAATATGGTATGCTAGACCCCTTTTATGATCAACATGGTCTTTCCCTTTGCTTATCTCCCTGTACTTCCTGTTCATGTGACAAAAACCTCTCCAGCGTACTTAACTACTGTAGTATGCAAAACAGTGTTGCCAACTTAGCAATTTTGTTGCTAAATTTAGCAACTTTTCAGACTACCCTAGCAACTTTTTCTTCCAGAAGCACCTAGCAACAAAGTAACTTTTGATTAAATGACTCCAACAATAAAAAAGGCACACATTTTCCATCCAAATTACCCAAAGATGCCTAGCAGTACACACATCACATGAATTAAGTTAGCTGCTATTTGAAAGTTCAATTTAATAATAATAATAATAATTTAATAATTGTTCATTTATGATACACTTTGTTAGTAGCTTGTACCTGCGATTGTTGATCAGTTAGTACTCTGTAAGAAAAATGGAAAAGATACTAGTAATTTTCCAGGACATTATCCATTATCCATTGTAACCCTCTAACCCGAAAAAAAAAACAATACAGAAAATTCTTTCATATTAACATAGTAGCTTGTGCCCTATTTTTACAGACTTTTCTTAGAGTGTAGCATACTAACTAACTACTAATACACTGCTTAAAGCATAATAGTTTAGATTGAGAATGCGTAGTATTACTAGTTTACTAGCTATTAAAAAAACTTAAATTGTAATCATTCAAAAATGTGTTAGTTCAATAATTCAATCTATTTAAAAATACAGTTATTTATATTTTAATATTATATTGTGCATAATATTTTACAAACAAATCTAAATGAACGCATATACACTGCAAAAAATTATTTTCTTCCTTAGTATTTTTGTCTTTTTTCTAGTATAAATATCAAAGAATTCTTGAATCAAGATGCATTTACTTGACAAGTAAAATGACAAGATATTTTGTCTTGTTTTCTGAAAATATTATCCAAATTTTGTTAGTTTTTGCTTAAAACAAGCAAAAAATATCTGCCAATGGGGTAAGAAAAAAAATCTTAATTCAAAGGCTAAACAAGATTTTTTTTCTTACCCCATTGGCAGATATTTTTTGCTTGTTTTAAGCAAAAACTAACAAAATTTGGATAATATTTTCAGAAAACAAGACAAAATATTTTACTTGTCAAGTAAATGCATCTTAATTCCAGAATTTGTAGATATTTATATTAAAAAACAAGACAAAAAATACTAAAGAAGAAAATCATTTTTTGAGGTGTAAAATATAGTTTTTGGCTGCGATTTGATGTTTTGACGCAATTTTGCATCATGATTATGCAATGGCATCATAACAATTACTTTTAGCAACAAATCAACCTTCCTTTAGCAACTTTCTCTGAAAATTAGTTGGCAACACTGATGCAAAAGCTTTAGCACTTGGCAACACTGATGTAGCTAGCTAGCTAGATAGCTTCAGGGCAGCTAGATAGATAGATAGATAGATAGATAGATAGATAGATAGATAGATAGATAGATTTATTATATGATTTTAAAAAAACTTGCTACGTATACTGCGTTTTGTTAGCTGAGACTTGTTATAGCACATGCATATCATTGCTCTTTTGTTGATTTTGATTGCTTCCATTGTCCTCATTTGTAAGTCGCTTCGGATAAAAGCGTCTGCTAAATGACTAAATGTAAATTTAATGTAAATACTAGAGGGTGCACAAGTTTATTTTTGCTTGTGACAAATACAGAAACTTGGTTTGATTGTTATTTTAGAGTGGGATGAATTTATTAATTTGAAAATATCAAAGCTCATTTGTGTACCCCAGTCATCTCCTTTCATTGTAACCCATTTTACTACACAATTGTACCTGTCTAACATTCAAATTGACTGGAAGAGCGAAGCCTGGTAATGATCTGGAAATGAGACCCTTTAATCTTCAGGGCAGCTGGGAACATTAAAAGAGAGCAATTTTTCAAATACATCTTCAGGGCATGACTGCAATACACAGTTTATGTCTAGTAAATGATTTAGTTCATTAATAAACCTTAAGAAGCTATTTTGTTTGGATGTTTTCCAGCTGATTACACTGATTGACAATGACCCGTGGCAGTTCTACAGGAAACTATTAAACACAATAGGAGACTGTTATGCATTGAATAAGCACAGTGGTGCATAAAGGAAATTATTGTACTCTTTTCATCCAATGAACTGTGGACCTAAACCGCAGTTTAACATGAAATGAATTGTATATTCACATCTGTGTGAAACAAACTGCTGTTCCAAGTAGGTATATTTTGGAATGTAAAGTTACACTTGTATAACCGCCTCAAAAGGCCTTAGTAATAATCAGTTTAATGCATCCCTGTAGAATAAAAGTATTAATTTCTTTATAACTAAATGATAACCATATGAATGGCCAATTATTCTTCTGCAAGCAAAAACAATGAACTTGACATTGGACATAATTTTCTTTATAATCTTATAGATCAAAAATTAAAATGAATAAAGTGTGAGAATCACTGTTTATTTTAAATTTCTTTTTGTTTCTTTTTACTGCTGCAATATTCTAAAGGAGATTTTCAAGGTGGGGTCTTTCAAGTACAAACGCTTCTTTACACGTGACCAATAGGGGGCGCTCTTGTTGCAAGGAGTTTGAAGTTCATATTAGTTTGTCTTCCGTTAGTGAGAGATTTCCCAGTCATACAAGAGTCAGATGATTTGTTCTGTCTGGACAAACTCTGGCCATCTGCACAATGATTGGTGTCCTTCTAGCTATGTTTTTGCGTCTGCGATTAGATAACTAACAGTAAAGGTCCCGTAGGCATATCTTTTGCAGCTAATGTCAGAGATAACATTTTCTCTCACTCCTTAATACTGGAAAAATCACTGTTGGATGTTTATCTGAAAGCCCAACACAGGCCTAGCAGGCAGATTAAAATAAAGGGCAGACTGAAACATTGTTAAACAGTCTGGCAAAGACTACTGCCCTTATTTATTGCTAAATATCAGCATTCAATTTTGAAATGCAATGAAAGGCAGCCTGGAGGAAATGTAAGTATAACAAAAGTCATGAGTTTCACCTCACGCGAATAAGCCATGGTTGGCCCAGAAAAGGCACTTTGTGTGCTCAGACATTATCTTCATCCTTGAGCAGAGGATTTGTCAAGGGTTACATGGGAATATTTGTTTAGATGTGTCTTACCATAATAGGACCCCTTTGTTCAGAGTCAAACATTAGCTCCCCTCACAGGAAAGAAAAAGTTCTCAGCAACTCTTATATGACAATAAAGCCTAAAATAGCTGGCTACAAAGACGGGTGGCGTTTTGAAAAAGATGAATCTAAGCTTCAAGTTAAAATGGTACTTATGAGCACAGGCCCCAGTTGGGGGTAACACTTCCTCTGCATCTTAACTCTTGCATAACCTTTGTTTATTTGTCTTTGTTTGAACTTGATCCCTAAGCCATGTGAGACGGTTCGGTTTTTCATATATGGGAAAACAGCAGATTTAGACTTTACACATAAATAAGACACCAGAAAGCTAATAGTAATAATAAGATACAGAAACAACATTGATTAATGTCAGATAATCTATCCTCTAATATACAAAGGCTATTGGCCTATATCACTGGAATGTGATCCAAAAATGAGTCATATCCTTTCTCACCACAGACAAAATGCAAATAATGAAATCCAGCTCTGGTCATTTATGTCAAAGGCTGATTGTGCAATCAATTTGGAGGTAAATTCATCTGTCGTTGCCTGTGATTGATTTTAAGAACATTTTGATCTTTTTTTTTTGTTTTGTTTTTGTTTTTTTTTAATTATTTTGGGGTTGTGATAGGTCATAAAAGGACATTTCCAGACATTCATTTTCCTGTTTTTGTTATCAGTAATGTAAAGTGTTATCAGTAATGCACATTTTTGTTACATTTTCTCTTATTTAGTGAATGTTTATTGAGTTATTTGTGTTTATTGTTATTGAGTTATTTTGTGTTGGTGTTTGGCCTTTTCCATTCCTGTGATTGATTTTAAGAAGCTCTTATATACAAGCACTACATGTCATAATACCTAATTTTTTTTACTGTGAATATCTGGCAACCAAAGCGGGTTATTTTTTTTTTTAACTGTAAAACAGCATATTTTTACAGTGCATACTCAGTTGTAATATCCAGTTGTATAAGAAAAAGTCCAAAAGTATAACTCAACATTTTATTGTATTTATACAGTTCTTATATACAAAACACACATAATGAAGTTAAAATCTGAAATTTCACACTTTTTACAATCACTGTATACATAAAACTTTAGGGAAGCAAAATTTGAAAGTTGAAAAAGGTACAGTAAAACACAAAGAGTGTTGAAGTAGACATCCTGTTAATAGTGGCACTCATGAGATCCTAAGAGGGACAAAACACCAGAGCAGCAAATGTAAAGTAAATACTGTAGTTAAATCACCTTCAGTAGATTGAAATCGCAACTGGAAACAGTTTCTTTGATTATTATTCTCCAAATATAATTTATATCAAATTAATTACACGCCATATACTTATCTTGATTGCGGGTTTTAACAGCCTTCATACTGTGTCTGTGTTTCTTTTCCGCTATTTAACTTTTAGACTTTCCTAGTGGATTTATGGTCTTAAAAGAGGAAACAAGGACAAACACAGCCTTGAATTAAAGAATCCAATCGGCTTCTTTATGTGCACAAGAGGAGCCAGAGATCTTCCAGTAAACGCATGTGTTTTGCTCCCACTGGGAAGAGCTGTCAGGGACAAAGGTTAGGGTGTGTCCAATATCTCAAATCAAATCCCTTCCTGCCAACTTTCAGTAAGCCAACATGGCACTGTGGTGATTATGAGAAAGGACAGAATTTAAATACCTTTAGGGCACAGAGACATATTGTCAATGTTGTTTTGTAAGAAATGAGACACAGTTTCCATTGTAGTCCACAAACAAGAAAGAATGCAAAGAAAGGACTTGATGCTCTCGTTAAAACTTGAAAACTATTTGATAGCATATCTCAAGCTTTCCCTTAACACAAAACAATGGCAAAAACAAAATTCTGACAAGTGGACACCTGCTCTAAAATCGAAACCGCTGGTCCTCTGAGGAGACTGTCAGCGACTACTTCTGATGACAAAACCAGATCTCTGGAAAATGGATCAAACCGTGCCACCTCCCACAACAAATACTTCTCAGCATTCGCAGACATCACCAGGAAGTCACTTAACACCCCGTTCATGAAGTAGTTCAAAAGAATAAATCACAACATGGGAGCAACAAATTGGGGGCTCGTCCGGGATCGCAACTCCGGCTAAAACCAAAAGCCCACAGCTGTTCACAGGATCAAGATCCAGAGAATAAAACTCAGTCCCCGAATGGGTTGACTCCTTCTGTAAACTCCTTGTAAATTCATTAACTACACAGGTTACATACATTTCGAGAGGATTAACATCATATGAATACTCATAAAGTACATATGCTGTGCAATAATGACATTTAAAGAATACCATTAATGCATTATTTATCTTACGTTAGTGGTGTTAGGCATAACCAGTGATTTGACCCTACTCTATATTTCAAAGCTTGTAGCTTAACGTGAAGAGACACATAAAAGCAGAGGCGACAGTTAACGTCTACAAAAGCTGCTATACTCTATGTACAAAAACCCTGCTTAGTTGTTAATGAGAAATTTGCATGTCATCTATAAACTCACAAGTATAGATAAAGCAAAATGTGATTTAAATGTTAGATTAAATAAAATATAAACCTGTCAAGTGACATGAAATTAACTACTTGTTCAAGCAGGATGTTCAGTGCAGGTTTGCTATTTAATTTTAGGATGTTATTTGGGAGATGAGCCAGTGTAAAGTTATTGTGCATTGAGATTACCCTTGAGGAAAGAGGTGAAAATACTCTATAACGATCGATTATCAGTCTGCTTCATTTTCTTTGCACTGACAAACTGTAATACCCTCAAATGTTCTTGGCTTTTTTACCATCCAAGGTGTCTTCAAACTTCCTGTTTCACAGGAAGACATTAAACTGAGTGATGACAAAGAGAGATTTGTGTCATTTTCATAACCCATGTCTCAAATATAAAGGATTATTGAAGTACATAATTAGCTAACACAAGATGCAAAGTACATTTTGCACCATGATGTTCCTCCTGCACAGTTGTCAAGGTGAAATGGGTTAAAATGAAGTCCAGAAGGCATTTCCTCCTGCATTAGGCTGGGAAACGGACTCAAACATCGGTAAAACTGATCAAATTACTGTAAAAGTCACTGCAACATTATGTCTTTAAGGTTCTCCTGAAGAATTGTGTCTTTGACGGCATGAAAGACGAAGCGAATGTTCTCAGTGTCAATGGCAGTGGTGAAGTGGTGGAAAAGTGGCTTGCTGCGGTTGCGACGTTTGCGGTTGAAACATTGCACAAGATAGGTCTTCACGTCCTCCAGTCGGTGAGGGTCTCCCCTGAAGTCGGAAAAGTGTTTGCAAATGCTGACTTTGCGTACCTTCTCCACCAGAAGGTCCATCTTGTTGAGGAAGAGGATTATGGACACATTGGAAAAGAGCTTGTTGTTGACTATGGTCTCAAAGATGTTCATGGACTCCACCAGGCGGTTGGTGCGGCGGTCTTCCATCAGCACCTGGTCGTACTCGCTGGAGGACACCATGAAGAGGATGGAGGTGATGCCGTCAAAGCACTGAAACCATTTCTGTCTCTGAGAGCGCTGGCCACCCACATCTACCATCTTAAAAGGGATCTTCTTAATGACAAAATCATGCTCCACAATTCCCTTGGTGGCCTTCCTGGCCAAAAGGATGTCCTGTCGGCTTGGTAGATAATTCTGTAAGAAAAGGTTGAGTAAAACTGAGTCAGTAGCAAATACATTCTGTTTGTCAATAGAAAGCAGGATTGTTTTTATCTGAAATATTTTTATTAACAATCTTATTATTTGCGCAGGAGTTTTTTTATGTTTCACGTTCTACTAGCCTCTTTTTTTACCCATCTGTACAACCTAAAACATACATACTACACATAAAAATTCTGATATTTTTGAAATCTATGTGGTCCAAAGTAAAATAAGGGTAGTTCTTAGGCAATCTTTTGTCATGAACATACAACCTCTTAATGAAAATTGCCACAAGGGCAGACAAAATGATCTATGAAGCAGTTTTCATAGGCCCCACTTCCCACCCAAACTAACATTAGTCTTATTTTGTTATTTTAACAATAACTTTTGTCATTGGCCTTGGTTTCTATGCTTACACAAAACACTTCCAGGCCTTTTTTATCATTCATATGAGACACACTATGTGTTCTTGGCAAACTTAGCCAACATCAGTCTCAAAGAGACCATTTTACTTTCATTTTCAGTGTCTCCAGTCTTCAATGCCACCACCTCTGCTGGGAAACACTATTCTAACTAACTATCTTTCCAGATGACTATCTTTGTTCATTTAATCGTTTTATCATTATTAGAACAGTGAATGATCATATGCCATGAAGATCTGGCACTAATAAATAATGCTGCATTATCATGACTCACCAGTTGTCCAATCCGATCCAAGTTGTCCAGGAAATATTTCACTGATTCACTCTGTAAAAAAGACCACAAAAAAGACAGTGATTTACTCTGTGTGCAATAATGGGCATTTCAGCTTATTCACATTTCTGATTTTATTTAAAGCAGAACAAACTAAACAACTAAATATGATAAGTACATGTATTTCTGAGGTGAAGTCTGGGGTCCATAATATTTATTTTTGTAAAGAAATGAAAACTTTTATTCAGCAAGGATGCAAGAAATTGATCAAAAGTGAAAATAAAGACATTTGTAATGTTACACAAGATTTCTATTTCAAATAAATGCTTAAACTTTCCATTCATCAAAAATCCTGAAAAAAAGTATCACTATTTAAATAAAAATATTAATTAACTTGCTTTTAATTGATAATAATAAGAAACGTTTCTCGAGCAGCAAATCAGTATATTAAGATGATTTCTAAAGGATCATGTGACACTGAAGACTGGAGCAATGATGCTGAAAATTCAGCTTTGCCATCACGGGAATAAATTAGACTTTAAAATATATTAACATAGCAAACTGTTATATTGTGTTAATGTTGCAAATAAATGCAGCCTTGGTGAGCATAAGAGACTTCTTTCAAAAACATTCAAAAATATTATTGACCACAAATGTGTGTAGCTCTTCTACTTCTACTCAAGCAGGACAATTAAAGTCTATAAAAACACATTCTCAGTTCTTATTCTCACATATTGATTTATTTGCAAAACTCTCTTTTAACATTTTTATTAAAACAAATAGGGCAACATGATCCCAAAAGCTGTTCTAATTCAGGAATGGAAAGTCTAAAAGTAACAGGATGTTCCTATCTTTGTCTGAGAACTATGCGGGATACTCATACCACATAGTGCCCGTCAGCAGAACTCCAGTTAACTCTATAATGTAGCTTTTACACATAATGCTCATAATCTCCTCCTGTTACTTCATAAAGTGCTGTGTAGGGAGTCAGATGAAAAATCATTCTCAAGTATTGCTCCCTTGGACCAACATTTGGTTAAGTGCACATTAGCACATTTTACAGTCGTGACCACATTGCATTAAGGTCTGTTTACATTACAGAACAAGAATAAATGGATCCTATAATCTCCAAATACAAATGAACAGGCACATGAATGCCTGCAGGCTCTATGTGTTGAACTCAGCTCAGACTTTCACTCCTATAACTACAGAAGATTTAGCTCAGAGGTCAAAGCTCAATCCATAAATAACGCTGACTGACGAGACGTCTGAAGCTCAGGGTGATCGGAGTCAGTACAGCATGTTCACACTGGACTCATCCAAGAATCAATTATGTCTGCTGCCTTCATAAGCCACAATCTACTGATAACTGCATTTATTGCCTAATATCTGGAGACTTTTCCAAGCAAAAAAACACGTTCTGTCTCAATAGACTGGACTCCCTAGAATGAAGCAATAGACAGATGAACTAAACTGCTGTGTTGAGCATTATTTCCTGACAAAGTTGTTTTCACGCAGGCTTTTGGATGGCAGACACTGCGGCCTTGGCGTTTCAGTGAACATTGTCTGGAAAAGCAAATTGTGTCCTCTAGCTTGTGTGTCTCACAAAGGCCCCTGGCCTGGCCCATGTTCCCAACAGGAAACAGCTGTGTGTGAAAACAGGGGATTAGTCGAACAGCGCTGGCCCTCTATAACAGACTGATGCCCAACACCCCAACCATACACACAATACACACACACCGCACATCATCATCAGAGCTTAATGCAACACAGGCAGGAAATCACATAAATATCTGATAGCAGTGCCTGTGGCATTTATCAATCTCTCCCTACATACACACAATAAAACTATTCCTCTTTTTCCATTCCTCTTATCTAGTGCATATATATATATATATATATATATATATATATATATATATATATATATATATATATATATATATACACACACACACACACACACACAAATTCCTTTAAATAATTTAAAAAATATTTATTCATAATTCTATATATAATTCTATAATTTAAAAATGATATTTCTAAAAATAAAATATTACTTATTTTTAAAATGTGAAACACTTTTTTATTATTATTTTTTTGAAATATCATTATTACATTGTGAAGTTGTTGTTTTTTTTTCAATTTATACGACCTATATATATATATATATATATATATTTATATATATATATATATATATATATATATAAATATATGCCAAAAGCCCACAAAAGAATATACCAAAAAAATAAATCGAAATGAACTGTTATGACTAAAATAAAAGGGACACGGAATTTATTTTGTTTTAGATACAGTTTTAGATACACAAAACATCATAAATCTTTATGATCCATCTTCATTAATCATAAAAAACGCACCTAGATTTTATACTGTTATATTTCAGTGACAGTTAGCACATTAACATTATTGGTTAACACATTACCATGGGCTTCCCAAAAATACAACTAAATTCAACACTAAATAAAGTGACAGTGAAAACTAAAGTTAAATAGTTACAGTTAAAACTATACTAAAAAAAAAAAAAAAACTAAACTAAAACAGAGTCAGAGTGGAAACTAACAAAAATAAATAAAGTAAAAATACAAATACAAATAAAAACAGCACTGAAATAAAAACAGCACTGAAATAAAAACTACTAAATATTTTCATTTATTTGTATATCGCTTTTCATGATACAAATTGTTGTAAAGCAGCTCCACAGAAAATGTGAAGCTGCTTGTGAATGTTCTACATTACATTTAGGAGTAGTTTATCAGTGGTGGCTATGTCAAGGTGATGTCCATATGGCAGAAAATTACAGTAAAAGTCATGCAGTTAGTTAATAGCATGCATTCAAACAAACAGTGAACACTATTAACAGCAATGATTACAGTATATGTTGCGATCAGACTTTCAGGAAAATTCAAAACTATAATCCCTGAACCAAGTGATCCTTTACATTTTTTCAGTCTTATTAGTTACTTTATGGGTGATGTAATGTTATGGACAAAAACATTGAAAGTACCGCTATATAAATGTATAAAAATACTGGCATAAAAAATTTATCCCTGTGCAGTATAGTCAGAAGCTGCAGTAGAACAGAGCTAAAGCACAGGACTGTCAATTGGCCCTTATCTGGGCTCTCTTGGTCCCTGCTCTTCACAAAAGTATATGCTGCAGGTCATTGGAGGTCTCCCTCCTCCCTCCATCTGAGCTCAACATGACGGCCTGCTGAGAGTGTGGGAAAGATCTACGCTGAAGCCTTGCAGGCCAAAGCCACAACTTTAGCACAATGTAAGAAAGTGTGCCCATGGGTATTTGTGTAGAGAGTAAGGGGAAGCATGATTGAGCACGGCCATGTACAGAGGCCTTAACCCCTTCCCTTCCCAGCGGTGATCTCAATCGCTACAATTCTGCGCCAGCCCCCTTCAAATAAACAGCAGATCTCCAGAAATGAGATCCAATTAAAGGCAGCCGTCACGACCCTTGACTCACATATAGACCCTATTCGCTTAGAAGCTAAGGGAAATGCCTTGAAGAAAAACTTCTTTAGGTTAAAAAAAAGATCTTGAGAAGCACATAAAACTAGCCCTGATAAATCTTGCAGTATTCGATCAAACAGCATTGGTGTCGTCTTGGGAAAGTGGAAGGGATGAATGCTTTTCTAAGTTTCAGCGGGTCCATCAGGGATTCTTTTCACCTCACACTTTGTTATATCTGACAGCAAAACCTTCCTCGGCATTGAGTGGAGATCTTACTTAAGTGATGTTTTACTGCCAGATCCAGCAGCTGTGCTTTGTTGGTGGATAACTGTTCCACGGTAACTGAAAACAGACATATCACTGAATGTTTTCATTTCTCTTTCTGTAGGAAATGTATTGTGCCAATCCAGAAAAGTAAGAAATACAGATGTACGTTCCTATTTTTTTTTTCCAACAAAAATCTTTTGGCTGGCTGAAAGTAATAGTTCACCCAAAATACTTCTTTTTACTCATTCTCATGTCATTCCAAACCTGTTTTTTTTTTTAACTGAACACAAAGAAATAAATATAACAGAATGGCAAAATGAACTAACCTTAATACGCTCCAAAAAAATGTAAAAATCCAAGAATTGCAAATGAAATTTAAGCATTTAAGAAGATTTTTAGCAGACAATGACTTAAGCTTTACTTTGAAGCAATACAATAGCTTTGAAAGGACAATATAAAATGTAATCACTTGTCAGAGTTTTGAAATTGCAAAATTGAAGTTGAGCCACTGATGTCACATGGACTGTTTTACAGATGTCCTTACTATATTTCTGGGTCTGGGAACATTTCAGTTGCGTTGTTGTCTATGGGAGGGTCAGAGAGCTCTCCGATTTCAACAAAAATATCTTAATTTGTGTTCTGAAGATGAACAAAGGTCTTACGGGTTAACGACATGAGGGTGAGTAATGAATGCCAGAATTTTCATTTTGGGGTGGACTAACCCTTTAAAGTCTCCTCGAAAATATCAAGTCAATAGCAAAACTTTGAAATGAATTTGTGTTCATTTCAGAGAGAAAAGCAACCCTCTTCTGCAGTGACGATGTCCGCCCTCGCCTCCGTAAATATCGGACTGTGTAAATAATCCTCACGCAAAACAAACAGAGCTCGATTTCCCGGTTCTTGGAGTGGGATTGCCTGTTTGGTTTGGACGCGAGAAGAGAATTCATATTAATCCCCCACATGGAGCTCCTTCACCTCCAGAACTTCACAGAACCTCGAGCTGCTCCCACACTGTTGATCTAGCTGTAACTGTACACCTCGCCTTTTATCTTTACGGATAGACTCGTATTATGATTTCTGAATTGGAGGAGACCAGTAGAAGGAAAATGGATGAGTGTCAGGGAACTCTGAAAACAATTTGGAGACTTACATTATGCCAGAGGTATGTTAACAATAACATGAGCTGTGTTCCTAGAAACAAAAAACTAATGTTGTGAACCTTTATACTGTTTAAAATTATATATGTACAGCACCATTTAAAAGTGTGGGGTCAGTAAGAAATTAAAACTTTAATTCAGCAAGGATACATTAAATTGATCAAAAGTGACAGTAAAGACATTTAGAATGTTACAAAAGATTTCTATTTCAAACAAATGCTATTCTTTTGACCTTTCTGTTCATCAAAAATCTATTTCTACATATTAAGCAGCACATCTTTATTCAACATTGACAATAATAAGAAATGTTTCTACATCAGCATATTAGACTGATTTCTGAAGGGTCATGTCACACTGAAGACAGGAGTAATGATGCTGAAAATTCAGCTTTGCATCACAGGAATGATGTTTAAAAAGTTCTTTTAAACTGTAAAAAATATTTCACAATATTAATAAATATTTATTATCAATTAAATGCAGCCTTGGTGAGCATAAGAGACTTCTTTCAAAAACATTACAAAATCTTACCGACTCCAAACTTTTAAACTGCAGTGTATATTAACCACAATAAAAAGTATGATTAATCATGACTGACAGCACTATGAATTTTATAAAATGTAACATTATTTTATTGTTTTGTTAATGTAATGTTTCAGTTAAAATGTTTTTAAGTGCACATACCACATTAAATTCAGGGGAACAACATTGATAGATGAGTCTCTCTGGACTATCCAAATGCGTCTGAATGAGCTCTGTACTCTCCGGAGCCTCGTTTAATGTATCTTTATAGTACAGTGACACATAGCTGTTCTCAATATAGAAAACAGCCAAAATGTCAAATACATGTACAGACTGGTTCAGAAATATGTCCACAGGTCTCTGACATCTCACATTAGTTGCCAGTGGATAGCGACTACAGTTGAAAAATATCCTGACAGAAATGTCACTTCTGAGCATGAAGATCTGAACACTCTGTCAATCTAATGCATTGCTTGCTTTCAGACCAATGATAGCCAGTCAGGAGAACAGGAACCATTGTCCTCCAAACAATGTGCAAACTACTGGATATGCAATATATTGATATTGTTCTTTAAATGTAATATAATAAATATAAATACAAATACAACTATATAAGTCAGAGTTGTTCACATAATCAAAACCAAACATAGTTTGTTACTGAAATTGTTTGTGCTTATAAATGTCAGGAATTGTTTACTATAATGCCATTTAAGTTACCATTCTTATAAAAAAAATATAATTTCTTGCATGATTTTATAATTTTAATTAGATTTATTTTAAACAAATTTAATGTCCAATATTTCATGAAAATGACAAAATGAATGAACTGCATTTCTCTGCTGTGCTCTAAACAGTGCAATACTCTCCTGACTTTGAATGTATAACATTTAGAAAATAGAATAAGTTATGGGCACATAAAGTTACCGATATGCCTATGACCTTCTCTGAAGCATTTAATATAAAATGCTCTAATGGACAATTTGGGTCATTTATTTCTGATGTAGCTCAGTCACTTTTTTTCATAAAAATATGGTTTTTCACTAATCAATAAAGACATATCTTTTTTATTACTGAATTGTTGATCAGTTTATTTTGGATTTATATTGATTTTATTGTTTAGTTGTTGCAGCAGTCATCATTTTCTCAACTCAGTTTAAGTGTGACCACAGCGGTGTGACCTTAGCAGCAGACACAGTCTGTCAAGTCCTCTGTAATGTGAGAATGTGTAAAACGTGTGAGACTAAGAGCCGAGCCGCTGTTTTTGCTCCTCCTTCAGCACTCTATGGCTCTGTGGGTATTTCCCTCTTTTCTCTCCTGTGTCTCACCTCAATCAGTTCTGCTCCTATCTTATCCATTCGCCTAATGGCGGCCCCTCAGGGAAACTGACCCTAGACAGGCCTGGAAACAAACCACTGACGGGTGGAATAAAAACAGAGTGGGAGATAAAAAAAAAAAAAAAAAATTGTCACGAAAAACAGTGTGGGTGTATGACGTTTTCAACAACAGCCAAACATCCAAGGACATGGCTGCCTGTAAAAGTCAGTTTTTCCTCTTCCAGTACAGTGCTCCCCTTGGGTCTGTTTTCAATAAGAACAGCCCACTCACCATCTGTTTCACAGGGGCTCAAAACTTAATATCTATTGCTAATCCTCACACTTTTCTCATGGACTTGAAAGTGGTATTGAATTGTGTGTTGAGCTTTACTGAACATCATGCAGACGGAAAATCTCAATTTGTTCAATGTCTCTCTAAGCCCATCATTCCCAGAGAGCAATTATGATCTTGGAACTTAAATTGAACGCACTTTGTATAAAATGCACACAAACATACATACACACACACACACACACACACACACACATATATATATATATATATATATATATATATATATATTGCACCACCAAAAAATAACTACTTCAAAAATTTGGGGTCTGTACGATTTTTTTAATGTTTGCTGACCAAGGTTAAAAAATGCAGTAAAAACAGTAATATTATGAAATATTATTACAAAAAGTTTCTATTTTAATATATTGTAAAATGTAATTTATTCAAGCTGAATTTTCAGCATCATTACTCCAGTCTTCAATGTCACATGATCCTTCAGATGTCATGATAATATGCTGATTTGACCCTAAGAAGCATTTCTTATTATTATTATCAATGTTGAAACCAGTTGTACTGATTAATATTTTTGTGGAAACCACAATATTTTTCAGAAGATTTGTTTGATGAATAGAACGTTTAGAAGAAATGAAACAGATTTTTTTTGTAACATTACAAATGTCTTTACTGTCAATTCGATCAATAATGTGTCCTTGCTGAACAAAAGTATTAATTGCTTTCAAAGAAATCTTCCTGACCCCAAATTTTTGAAAGGCAAAATAAAGAGACATTTTTAAAAATCACACTTTCAATGTCTTTACAACAAATGCGGAGCTTTCAGACTGCAATAAGGACCTAAAAGCACCATAAAAATATCAAAAATATGACCCATATGACTTATACTCTATTTTTCCCATTTCCTGAAGTCATGCAATAGCGTTGTGTGAGAAATTGATAAGCGTAATTCTTTAGTCTCTGAATAAAAGTAAAAAAAGGAATCATCACATTATAACATTTTAGATTTGTTATTAGACAGGAAAGCACCTGCAGACACATACACAAACCTTTCATTTCCATTATAAGGAGTAAAATAACCTTGATAAGCCACATTGGCATATAATCTCCGACCTAGGAATGTCAAGGCAATAGAAGTGTTTGTCATGGTCATATCAAACCTCAGCAATGCCTGTAGAGTACTTTGACTAAGTTGTACTATAATGGCCTAGATAGGGCAGACAGACAGATAGGACACTGGAGGAACAGGCCAAAATGAGCATACATTTATCGCTCCTGACAGTCTGTCTGCAGATAGCACATGACAGACGACAGAGCAGTCGGAGAAATATGGCTGAATGCACTAGTGACACCTCTCAGAGTCAAAAGCCATTCTGCCCTGTCTCTTCCATTCTGCCTCCTAAGAAATGAGGGGTTATAGTGAAGTTAGCAAGGACATGACACCCAGAAAAAACAGAAGAAAGATGATGTAGGAATGACAGGAATCTTGAGTTGCTGTTTAAGATGTTGGATTACAGGTCAGGTCTATAAATGATCTGTTTTGACAAAAAATGAACGGTTTATGTTTCAGTGTTTCTTATTTTTAGGTCATTTCAGATAACAGGGGCTGCACATTCAGACATGGTGAGAAAATCTAAGTGTTTCGAATAATTTTAAACCCTTCACTTTGTTAAGGAATAGCACTGGCACAATGTAAATTATCATGCCAGAGAAAAGAAAATCTAAAAGCATTAGTGATCAAGACACATCACTGAGAACAATCTGCACAGCTCACTTTCTTCAAGCCTTTTCTTCTCAGATGCACGGATGAATCTCACAAAACATTTCACATTTAAAAAAAAGTAATAAAAATAAATATTAATTAATTAATTAATTAATACATATTCATACATTATCATTACTGTAATATGAAAAATAATGATATACTACTCAAAATGTAAAGTACAGCCGAAGCACAATTGTAATTATACATTATGGTTGTATTTGCAAAATTTAATGCTCATATAATAATAATAATAATTATAATAATAATAATTTAATAAACTGTATTAATAAATAACTGTAATTTATAAATAACTCTTATTTTAATAAATAATATAAACTGTAATAAAGTAATTACAGTAATGAGAATGAAAATCTTTAGCATTAATGTCACAAATGCAAAACATATTAAATAAAAAATAGGAAAATTCATTCCCTTTATGCAATAAATAATAAATGACTTTTTTCTTTGATTTGAGAGTTGCCCTTCTTCAAGTAAAACTTGGTGCAAGAAACACCAAACCGTCTGTTTGCCTCAGAAGAACAGAAGCGAGGTACATCAAAGACCGCCACTAAAAGTACAGTATGTGTTTATTTGGAAAAGATGGGAAAGATTATGCAAATATAGTGAAATATAAATATCTATTTTCATCTCATTTCCTGATGTCCTAAACAGAGGAAGTATTAAAATTGCTTTTAAGCTATTTTTATAGTTTAGCTATGTGAAACAATTCAGTGAAAGAACATGAAAAATTCTGAAAGCAGCAAAAATGTCATGAAGCCATTTAGTAGCAAAGCTATTTATCTAATGTCTACATCTGCCTCATTACGTGCTTTTCTTGCACTTTGTGAAAAAAAAAAAAAAAAAAAAAAAACTTGAGGAATTAATAAACTGTTTTCTGGAAGTGATCTCGGCAAACATCTCGGCCAAAACTCACAAAACATCTGGTCAGTATGTCTTCATCAGTCTTGCCACTACCGATTAACTGCAGTAATTAACTGTAACTCTCTCTGAACCATGAATGACATTGTGTCTGGGTTTCCTCCATGTATTCACTTCTCATACATTTCAAACCAGGCTCTGCTATGAATGTCCCAGTCCAGTGTCTATATCCCAGCTGTCTGAATAAGTCTGGCTATGACCGGGAGTCAACTGAGCAACAATAGGGCATTATTTACCCTGGCCGCAGCCAAAGGAGTGGCGGGACTCAGCGAGAAAAATTCTCCCACAGCTCAGCCCTCCTCTACGCCCGCGTACTGCACACACTCTTAGACGGATTTACTTTAATTACAGAGTGTGTAAAAACCAGGCGACTATTGACTAAGCATACTCTGCTCCAGCGGACACAAACGCTCAGAAGTAATCGCAGCCACATCCGCTGGAGAGAGAAGCCAGATTGATTTAATAAGAAGAGTGGATTGACAAAAGTACAAAGTCTAGGGAGGTGCCGATACAAATTAAAATGTAGCATGCCAAAATTGGAAGACATCCACAATGAGATGTATATGCAGCATTCATAATCCAAAGGGATTTAAAGGAAAATGAAAATTCTCTCATCATTTATTCAGCTATAAGGTTTTTCCAAACAGAATTTGAAATAACTGATGCCAAGGATGTCCAAGTATGCAAGGGACCTCCTTCCCAAATTAAAACGCCAAACTTTTTCTGTATAAAATCCTTTTTATAATGTGTGAGAAAAATTATTAAAATATCATCTGGAAAGTATTTACCTCATAAAAAGCTGACATCTTTTTTCTACTCGCTATTAAGGTCTGTTCACACCAAGACAAATGTGTGAAAAACTATTCTGGTGCGATAAACATTTTAATTTGAAAGTTCAGATTGACATGAACAGACCAATGAACTAATGGGATGGACAGGTGTTCAAATTTCTTTTCAAATTTTTTTTCACTGACATTTTTTGCTGAGCGACAGAATGAATTTTCATGCTGAACATTTGTGTTGGTGTGAACAGGCCTTTTGAGTACACCTAACTGTAAAGACCTGAAAAGACTTTTAATCCATTCTTATGTGTTTTGTGCTAAAATAGTAAATCTACCTGGTCTTATGATGAAAATGTACCTCTAAGAACTTTTTCACAAGACGCGAAATACGTACCAATAAATACATATCACTGCAGTTTCAAACAGAAATGAACACTTGAGGCGGTAAAACACTGAGCACTTGTAATCATTTTCATACACAGTTATGATTACAGCTCCAAATGTTTCACTTTCCGGATGTAATAAGCTTCCTTGGGTACGAATCCTGTCAAAAACATGACTGACAATGAAAGAGCCGAAAGATAAGAGGTCAAAAAACAAGCTAAAACGGCATGCTTGCAATTGCGTTTTTACGTCACATTCGCTTTTGTTCACACTACTGAGTAGGTGTAGTGCAGATGGTACATTATTTTAGAACATCACTGAGCATTAGACTTTTAGTGCCACTCAATGGACATTTCAAGTCAGAACTGCGTTGACACCTACAAAACCAACGTCACATAAAACGTACCATATGTACGTACGTTCATCTGCTCCAGAGGAAAAAACCGAACACTCTTTTAGCGCCACCCAGTGGACATTTCACATCGAATATGTCAAGAAACGTACATGGCGGTATGTATTTCGCGTCTTGCGAAAAAGTTCCCAGAGGAACGTTTTTGTCATGAGATCAGGTTGTAGTAAATTCAGTGCCACAGTAGCTTTAAAAAGAACATTGCCCTCATAGGAAGGTACAACAAACTCTTAAAGTACTTTTTCCACAAAATAATTACATAATGTAATAATGTTAATAATACTAAAATGGGTCAAGGAGTTTAAATTTATGATGTCAAACTTCTAAAGCTAACTCATTAATTTTGACAGTACCAGATGCATTTTGTTCATTTTTTACATACAAGGATAAGTTTAGCATGATGTTGAAGCTGCACTTTTCCAGCTCATTCTCATTTGCATATATTCAAATAAGCAACGGAAACATGCTTGTCTGTAAAATATTGCATGGAAAATATCAGCTCAGACATTTTGGAAAACACCAAAAAAGAGAACATCACAAAGTTTTGGAAAAACCCATGCGTGAGTAAATGATTAAACCATTTCTCTGCTAGAAGATGTACTAGCTTTTGACAGAAGTAGACAAGCATTGGCTTCTGGTTGTGTTTGTGTTGTGCTGATGTCTAGGCTGGCTCTGTTATTGGGGAGGTGGACTGGTCTCTGGAGATCTAGGCTGCAGCTGCTCAGGAATGTGAGCTGTTCTGCTTATCTCCAGTTCTTCTGAGGAATGCTTATGTTCTGCTATAAGCCATCGCGCCTAGTCCGCTCAGTAAACAAATACGCCCTTGCTCTGTATGGATTCACTTTATATATTTTGGATTGGCCCTCTAAGACCATCAGACAATTCAAATGGGCCCCACATTTACAAAGTGGAAACAGAAAAACAGAGCAAGGCAGGCCCGGGCCCGGTGAGACCTCCAGGAGGCATCGTAAACTATTAAAGATCATCCTTAAAATTGTTGTTTCTGGGTAACTACGCACAGCACGGTCGCTCGTTCTGCTGCCAGGAATCTCGTTAAAACATCTTGTACAGAAAAAGTGGGGTAACAGGAGGCTTACCAGCACCCATCTTATTTTCAGCCGTAAGGAATTTAAGACACATCCAAGCAACATCAATCTCCCTGAGGAATGTTGAATGCCGCCCAGCTTTTGGGCAGCGGTGGGGGTATCTTTCTTGGGTCACGAACTGAAATGTTCTTATGTGGGGCGGGTGTGTGAAACCTGAAAAATGTCTTCATTTCTGCTCTTTGTGTACATGAGATAACAAGCTCACTAATGGAATGTTTCAGCACATATAATGATGTTCTGTGTGGTTTTATGTGCTGAAGCTCACAGGACGAGGTCCATTGTCATTTGGGATGGTTCTCTGTGTAAAGGACACCCCCTGCTTCTCTTGCACAGTCTCACATAGAGACATCATTACTCCTTCTGCAGATTCTTTCTTTGGCAAAAGTCCAGCGAGCTTCCCTGTTACGGCTGAGACAGCTTTCCATGGATGAAATATGACTGGATCTTCGCATTTAACAAACATAGATCTTCTGACAAAAGCTCTCACAAAGGTGCTACAGAACACAGAGGCAGAAAAACTGCAATGTCTCCATTCATCAGGTCCTGACTATCATGGGGCAAAATAAAAATGATCAACTGAACATTTACTTCATGTCCTTATGGTAAAAACAACAACAACAGACTGTAAGATGATCATCCCATGTCATGATGCACATATGTGCAAGGTATTCTTGAATCCGATTAAGAAAGTAGTCAGATTTAGTCATTTACATGCTGAATTTTTCCTGTAGATTGTCTTATTTTAGATCTTCTGATCAAAATTTAATTCGGAGCACATGAAGGCTTTCCAGTCCAATTGAGCCATTAATCCAATTATAAATTGCTTATTTGGGTGCATGTAAACAGCTATTGGGAGATATGAAGTTACATTTGCAAGATGCAAATCGCAATTACGAAATTTAAAGTCATATTGTGCAATATAAAGCATATGAAATTAAAAACTGGGAGGCAAAGTCACTATTACAAGAAATACAGTCGTAATCATTAGACAATTATCTTTATATTTTTTATGGAAATGGTCTTCAATACATTTCATTTCCAAATAAAAAGAATAAAAGTGATCGCAGTTAAGGATAATCGTGAGCAACTGAGCATTCATACATCATAGAAGCATTTTTTAAACTGCTTTTCATTCATGCAGATTATATTCTTAAAAATAATTAAAAATTGTTGTGTGTAGTCTGTTGTAATCTGTTTCACTGTAAGGAAAATAATGTCGCAATGCAAAACGTTTTAATGGTTCCATTTTCTTTATGTAAAATGGAATGTCCTATTTTTCTGTTAATTTAGAGGTGAAATATGATTTATAATACAGAAAAAAAGTCTTTGTGAGAGTCACCCTGTTATGGATGCACATCCTCTGCCAACAGTAGTAACATTGTAATTACTCAATTTTCATTTTCAGTTTCAAATCAAATCATTTAATTTAATTTGGAATGAATTAAGATTTCTTATAAATCATAAATATATTCAAACAGTTTTACAATGATTATTCAACTTAGTGTCTCACTTTACTTGATATACAAGCGACCCACCCTTTAAAAAAAATGGATGTGAAGATTATGGTGAGTTTGTCAGGAAGGAATTTATGATGGCTCTGACTCAACTGTGGTGAAGCTGCATTGCACAGACAGATCTCTTCTCTGGTCTGGGCTGTGGCAGAGATCTAGTGTGGTTTCTTGGGGGGGGCAGCAGCGTCAGCCTTCAACAAAGCAGCAGTACAGACTTCCTGTCTATGAACTCTCTGCAGCCTTCAAGCAAAGCAAGGTTTGTGTCCAATCACAATATGACCAGAGTCGCATTCCCGCTAACGGCGAGTCTTGTTATTCTGGCAGCCTTCTAACAATGGATCCAGTCCATTTTCTTTGTTTTTTGTGTTAATGTGCTAGTCTTACACACATTAAAGCCAGTTTTTCTTTAAATTTTCCTCATAAATACTGGTGGAGGGAAATTACATCTCAGCACAAATCATGTCACTCAACCATTAAACTCGAATCACAGAGATTTATCAAGATCCATGCAGCCAACTCAACACAATCCCTTAACATTTATCACGGTCAATGGTCATACGGATTTCTGACATTAATTTAGGGTTGCATACTAACAAAAAGTCTTATGCTTGTTTCTCATGGTCAATGCCAATGCTTTTCCCTGAAGAGATCCTCTAATAGACTACAACCGAGTAGGCCCTCCCTTGCACCGCCACAATCCTCCCAAGAGCTGGAAGAACGGAGCAGACACTGGTGGAAACGGAGCCAAGTTCCTCACAAAGAGATGCATTAACTCTGCAAGTTAATGAAAAAGCTGATGATCATGTTGAGATGATCTCCAGAGCATCTTGAGCTTCAATGGAAGAAGAACATCTGACCGTCTGCACAAAGAGTCACACGAGCAATGTCACAAATTTACTAAAATATGTCTTTGCTTTGTTCCTTTGTTTTAAATTTTCAAAATCCAGAAACCTCATGATGTATTTCAGATTCTGAATTGATTCAATGTGATCTCTGATATTTGGACCCTACCATGTATAGTGTACTGTTTGCGGGATCTATAGAGAGTTTCTGGTCTCATTAGCATGTACAACTTGCAGTCCTCTACTCAAGCACTCTGTGTATGTTTCAAAGTAGGAGTGGTAGAAAAGAGACTTTCTGTGAAGAAGAAAAAAAGAGCAGCATTCCCATAGGCGCACTTTTGTTTAGGGTAGAAACGAAGACTTGTAGGACAGGGTTAATTCTGGGCCTCTGGTCAATAGGGAACAGGAGTTGCTCAGTCGGACAGGCTGAGCCCTGTAATGTCCTCCCACTCACTGACTTCTGAATGGACTCACAAACAAACAGGCCTTCACAGAGTAGAGCGAACAAAAGAGGCTGAGGGAGGCTGGGGCTTCAACCCTTTGGCCCAAATGGCCAGTTCAACGTAATGACCCATATAGGGTCAAAAGACTCATGTCACAGACCGAAAGCAAAAACAGCTAGGTCAAACTCCAAAGACGTCACACATGTTTCATTAAACCAAAACATGCAAATAATGGCTTTAAAATGGCAGAAGTATACTTAAAAATCTTTATCGCCTAGATGTTGAATGTTATACGATTCTTAGTTCTTCTCAATAAACATCCTGATTTAACTGTATTTATAATTCTATCCATCATTTGATAGACTAGGTTTTAAATTCTCAGTCATTCTCTAGTTTTATCTATTATTAAAGTGCTGTGTTATGGGTTTTTGGTTTTTCTTTTAATCTTCTTTTGCAATGGGTAGATACAACAGACATTGCAGTCTGTTCATTTGATTCAATATTTCACTGAATTATTTAACTGTACTACACTAGAATCTCTCATTTTCTCTTTAAATCCTCACTCACATCTCTTTGCTGGTCTATTTTTGCCAGGGTGCTTTAAAACATTATATTCTTCCTTTTTCTTCACTTCTAATCCATATTAGCATACTGTGGCATAAATCGTACTTCTGGCCTTTGTTAGATCCAAAATCTACAAAGATCCTTCTCGCTCTCTGTATTTTTTTCATCTTCTTTGTGAATTTTGAGTTAATATTGAAATATTTTCAGCATTTTGTGTAAATCTTATCTATTATCATTAAATTCAGCATTAAATATATGTAGACATTTGGCCATCATCCTCTACAGATATCACTATTGAACTTAGTCATTAAAAATGCATATTATTTTAAAGTTTTAGCATTTTTCAAGTCACAATTAAAGTTTGACAAAATCACTGTGACTTTAATGGGGTTGTATATCAAATTTTAATGCACAATAAAATGCTGAACTGAGTAATATCTTAGATATTATAAACTGTCTTCATCTATGTTCACACTGCGAGCCTTAGTGCTCAATTCCAATAGATCCTTTTTTTTCTATAGCTGTTCACATTTTTGTTTTAAATGTGGCCAATATCAAATTTCCTGTGTGAACAGATCATGGTTTTGAACTGACTCGCATTTGCAAAAAGATAATACGAACACGGTTGCCACGTTTTCACAACAAAATCCACCCAATTGCTTCTCAAAACTAGTCCAAAACTAGCCCAATCGTGTTCCAGGGGTAAATATCACGTTAGTGGGGTCGCTTCAATCCACCGAGCTGAAAAACAACCCACGGCAACAGTGAAAAAGTAGCCCAGTTCCACTGGAAAATTGTGGACTTGGCAACACATGCGCAGCATGCCATCATACGGAAGTAAACATGGAGGAAAAGTAAGCGATTATGCATTTATTTATAATGTGATCTGCTGCAGAAGCCAGCGAAATTATGCACAGCCAATATGAAAAATAAAGACACGGTTGTGACAGAAGAGTTTTGAAACTTTATGATATGAGTCCTCATGTTTTGCTAGTATATAGTGTTGTCACTGTAATACTTATGAGCACATCACTGACACGTCACTGTACTTCCACTGACTACCTTTTGCAACTGTCTTGATACCTGAAGTGACTCCTGTCAGTACGGAACATGACTGTTCAGACTGCGGCCGTATTGCAAAACATGTATTATGATTATGTATGCCAATCCAAAATTTAGTTTTATCCAAAGAGGTAGTAAGTAAATAGAAGTAAATTAAAAAATTATGTAAAGTATGAGTAAATCATCTTTTTTTTGTCTTTAAACAAGACCGTCTTTGTTTAATCACAGTAGCAAGAGCCGATTATGTAAACCCACTTGTAAAGAAGAAACAAAAATGCAGGGGTTTTTGGGCAGAACTCTGTCCACAGATAAACCAATCACATAAGAGCAAAAGACAGATCTCTGGTTTATCAGATTACAACAGTCTGTTCTTAAACTTTGAAATTAGTATGACCACAGCAAAAGGTCAGGAGCTACTTCATCAAAATAACCAATAAGATGCTTCAGACACTTTACACTCTCAATTTCTGTGGAAAATCAGATATTTTATCTCTTTAATGACAAAAGAACATAAGCACTAAGAAGTCAAATCATCTCATGCCATTTCCTCACAGGTTTCCTCACTTTCTATCCTGTTCTCCATCCCGCTCCATTGACCTAGATCTTCAGGACTCTCAACAGCGCTTAAAAGATTCATAAAGATCCAGAGGTACTGTGACAGAGATGTGTATGTGAACCGCATCGCTCCAGTGCACAGTCAGAGCGATTAAAGTTTGAGAGACTCCTGTGCACAGCTTCTGAACTCATTAAAGTCCTGTGGCAACGTACATGCTGAGATGAGATGCACATAAATAAGTCAAGCTTCCTCTGCTTTTCTGCACTCAGCAGGTTTAATTAAGGTCTCCCAGAGTCTAGCTTTAATAGCTAGGCCAAAGATTTCCATCTAACTGACACTGAAATATTACCATATTTCCCGTACCCTCTTGGCTATCAACTGGTAGAGATCATGGGTTTGATTCCCAGGGAACACACACACTTGTATAGCTTGAAGGAACAGTAGCGTATTTATAAAATAAAATTAAAATAATTATTTGTTTTTTATTTAATTAGCTAAACCATTTTCCCCAAATAATCTCACTGAATAATATCACTATATATTCCAAAGGTTTGTTGGATTGTTGTCTGAATGTGCTGCATTTAAGAGGCTATATATGAACGATCACCACTGTGCCCTTGAGCAGTGCACTTACCCCAGGTAAATAATAGATTATTTGTTTTATGAGAACACTCGTTGCCATCTACCCAAAGAGCCGTGTGGCTCTTCCTGTGAAGAGTATCCAGATGGCACAAGTTGTCAGGAAATGTATTGTGATTACACTCACCAGCTGAAACTCACTACGTCGGCCGTAGGCTTCCTGGATGCCACTATCATTCCAGAGTGCCTGCAGGGCAGGGACGTACAGCTGAAAGGTGCAGGGTTCGACGGGCATGCCTGCTTTGTTTTCGAAGGACATAACAAACATGCCATGCTTCTCGTTTTCAGAGTTCTGCCAGGGAACGCCAAGTTTGTCTCGGGCATCCACCAGTACCCGCATCCCCTTTGAGAAAAAAAAAGACAAAGAGAAGGAGAGAGAGAGAGATTAATGTCATGTTTGTTTGTCTAGGGTGTATAACTGCAGCAGGGTGTGTCTCTGGAGCTGAGCTTTTATAACAGGAAGATGAAGCAATTGTTCTGGAGACAGAATTAAGATAGTAGCAATGTCCTCATGTAACACCTACAGCACTTTAAACCTGCTAAAATTCTGTCTCTGTAAATCTCCCACGCTCAGTTTCAAACTACTTACCAACTGTTTATGTTAAAAGGGACAAATAATTGAAATAATGATGTACAAGAGTGTAAACCACAGCAATAGGATGTTAGCCAATCATATAAGAGGCTGTTTACATAAAAAGTTTTAAAATCAACATGAAATCAGTATTTACCAGAATTATTTATGTTGTTATGTTGTTTTTATACCTTTTGTACATGTTTCATTGAGTGTGTAGGCTTGTGTTTACACCAAGACAAATGTTTGGTGCAAAAAATATTGCGATAAACATTTTAATTTGAATGAATGGCTGTTAATGCATCTAAGCGCCACCTACTGTCAGAGAATGAATTTTGCATTTTCATTCAGCCGTTTCTTAAATACTGGTCTGAATGGACAAAACGGACATTTGAATGGACATTTTCATGTTGGTGTGAACAGGTCTTAATTCTAAACAAAAATGTCAGAGGGAAGAAGAAGATTTTGTAAAACTACTTCTCTTTTCGTGTAAAAAAACCTTGCCTAGCATTATAATTTTACCTCAGGGTAAAAATTACATCCAAAAAACGAAAAAAAAAAAAATTAAAAATATATAAGGTATAAGTCAAAAATATGGTCCCTTTAAATTTATACCACTTCAGTTGACACAACTTAAAGACACATCTAAAGTGTGCTTGTACTGCATTCAGAAGAAGCTCAGATTTCTGCCACTCAGTCACGACATGTATACCCGAAAAGAAAGATCTGATCCCAGAACTGAAACACTCCGAAGCCAAAAATGAAAACATCTCCAGAAAGCTCTGTTGAGAATAGCAATCGCACTGAAACTAAACTTCCGCGATGAGCCTCCTTGCTTCCAAGTATAACAACAAATACACAAAACCCTGAACTGAGCCTCTGGCAGTTACCAGGAGGGTTGGGCTCTGTGGAAGAGCAGAAATATCATGAGACGCTTTGTAAATGTAACATAAGGCCGCTGACTTTTCTCGATAATAACTGCAGCATTATCAACCGAGGAAAAATCCTCCTTTGCAGCACATTTCACCTTTTGTTGCAATAACATCCTGATTTTCAGGGTCCCAGAAGGGGGTCCTAGTCCTCTTCCTCTGCTCTACAGGGCTACGTATGAATCATCAAAACCAGCACTAAAAAGTGCCCTGAGCAAATGTATGCTACAGTAATTAGAGCGCTCAACGAGCCTTAGTCTCCAAAGAAGATAAAAGGTCCCACAGGCACAGGTGCTTCTTGGGATTTGACCCAGTGACCCGGACGAGTCCGGTTTTATGCCATTCCAGCAGGTCAGGTCAATGGGTTGAGCATGAAGGCAATGAAGCCTACTAGTCTGTCCACATGTGTGAGGGATTTGTACATCAACACGAGATGGCTGCATTGCAAAACCAATAAAACTGCGGGGCAGCAACAGGAAATGAATGTGGTACAGTCCTGTTAGTCTGGCTGTCTCCATCAAATCCTGAGATTCCCCCACCTCCCAAATCCCAACATTCCCTGAGCCATCAAACAGCTTCACAAATGTAAACAGTTGTTCGAGCTTAAGGCCTCCCTGCTGTTTCTTCTTAATGCTCTTAATAGTATGCATTAGTCCAGAGTTGTCAGGGTACTTTCCTAGGGGCCAAACTCAGTCACACTTCTGCCTTTATTTGTCTCCGAGAGGCAGCCCCCCAACCCACCAATCCATCTCTGACCTTTCACCCACTTCTGGCCAACACTATCAGGGAAGCGTAGACGTATCCTCCTGTCCTCCTTGGCTGGATCCATTGACACCGTCAGGGCGAGAAAAAAGAGAGCGGCTAGGCAGCTTTATCTCAGAGGAAAGGTCAGTTGCAGGGCTTCCAATCTCTTCCTGAGTCATGGCAAAGTCCCAAAAATAGCTCCGGAAACCACCAAAACCTCACCTTGCCGTGATCAAGGCTCCTATCATTTCTGAAATGCCTCTGAAAAACAAGCCTCTTTGGTATCTTCCAAAGAGACTTGTTTTGTAAGTCTTCGAGAAAAACAAAAGAGTTTTCCATATCATTTTTAAGTCTACAACAGACAATTCTTGATATTTCCCTGGTTGTTTATTGAAAAAGGAGGGGATTTCCTGAACGTTCAGTCAACAAGAGCAAAAATGATATTCAGGGATCTTGGTTTCTGCTGAGAGACACAGCTGACAGCGAATCCAATCTGTCGGCCCTCATCTGACATGCATTAGACGGGCCCTGCGTGTCAAGCTCAGTAATTACTCCATGGTGGTAATGGCAGTGCTGTGATTTCGCAGCATAAGCAGATGTGGGGAGCGGACCAGGCAGCCGCTCACGGGTTCCCCACCGCTGAGCAACCACAGCTAAATCAGCAACAACTCCTTAGCCATAAACAAGCTGCCTGTGAAGGAGCCTCCCAAGACTCCGGTCACAGAGGAACTCACAGATTTATCACATAGGAAGATGGGCTTGATATATGCTTGCTCCCTGTGTCACCCTTCAGCCACTTCCTGTTTCATCCCCTGCAAGGATCTTTTGAGCAGGATGCATGCATTTAAACCTTTCGGTGTGGTACAACTTTTTGGTAACTTGCTCCTCTGTACGCGCTCTCCTTGGGATGATGGAGCAAAAACACATTCTGGGTAGTTACTGAATACCGCAACTATTTTCTCAAGGATGTAGTAAACAGAGGAAATGCTTCACTGCCAATGGTGTCCCGTTGCACAAGAGATCAAGAGCTTTGTAATAGGGAAACTGACTCTTGAAGGGTCAGAGTGATGAGTGAGGGGTACGAGGGCCAAACGGAGGTGAGATCTTATCGTGTCCCAACACCTAGTGTCAGTATCAGGTCAGTCTTTAGATCACTCTCCTATCAAAGATAGCACCACTAAAGAGTTAACAGAAATGATTAGATGGATAGCTACTGATCTAGGAAGTAATAAATTCCCAGACATAAATTACTCAGCCTACTCAATGTGGGTTAACAACAACAAGGCAAGAAAGACTGACTGTGGTGTATCGAATCATTTATTAGGACATGTACTCTGTACTGTACTCACAACACATTTAGACTGTACTCACAACACATTTAGCTTTTTTAATGCATCCTTTTAGTATATCAAATGACATTGGTTGGGACTTGATTTTATCCATCTGGTTTTGATTGGATCATCAAACCATCAAACAAGTGATATGGAATTTAATTCAATTTAGATTTTATCTAACAAGGTTGTCTTTAAAAATAAACATTGATTGTAAAAACATTTTACACCCTTTCCAGACCACCTCTGGGCAAATTATGCTGTAAGTAACATTCAAAAAAAGCATTACTGGAAGGATCTGGAAGAAGTTGAGAGAGCTATCTCCTGGACCTTTGCCACTGTAAAGTGGCTGAAATGAAGATAACGTTTTCTTTAAAATAGCCAATAATTTGATCAGCACATAGGCTGAGATTCGCTCACACGACTGTTAACCTCTGGGATTGTTTGTTCTAGTTTTTCTAGTCTGGACTGGGGTTGCTCCAAATTGGTATCAGTGAAACAAACATCACCAACACTGTCATCATTCTAAAGCCTTCAGAGGGATGGGCTGAACAGTAGGGTGATGACAAACGGTCAGAGGGGAGATGATGGCATGACTGAATAGCCATTGTTTGCAGCATTTGCTGTCTGTGCACTGAGGAGAGGCATTTCCTCTGGCTCTGTGGACTGTGCGATACTGCAAGCCCGCAGAGACCACCATTGTGGAGCTATTCCAATCTGACCTTGACTTCATCGCTGACAAACAAGGTCTCCTGTCCAGTTCTCAAGCCACTTCACACATCTTTAGACTGTGAAATTAAGTATTATCACATGCTTTCTTTTTACTGGCCACTGTCCTACAGTCCTTAAAAAAAAAATTCCCCACTAATGTTTTAGGCAGCTGTTTTAGACCTGAACTGAATTGTTGAAAATGACAATTAGACCTGTCATTTTGAGTTTCCTTAGCAAAAACAGGCTATATAAAACACATTACACCCAGAATCCTATTTTACTATGTGCCATAAGTAAGCACTTTTCTTGATTATTGATTGAATTATGTTTCATTTTTATGTTTTTCTAAGTAGTAAAATACAAAATTGCATAAACAAATTGGACCAAATGACTGGCTGGAGGGCTAGAGCAACATGCAGTCTGACCTATTGAAGCCCCTGAGCTGCACAGAGTTGTAGATTATCAGAGCTGCTTCACCAGTGCGCTTATGTTTTGGAGAGCGCATGTTTGGCAAGAAGTGCGTCTGGTGCGCGTCTGGAACACACGACGTTTTCTCAGGTTTGGAAGCACGCAAAAATGTGAAAATGGTCTCATTTGAAAGAAGAGATCCTAATCTAAAAGATAATATGGAGTTTGTGGCTGTTTGCGGCTGAATGAAGCAGTAGTACGAGTAGAAATATGACAAAAACAAAGTTTGCAAAAAAGTGAGAAATTTGACATCGCGATTCTATTGAAGATAATTCGATCTGTGATTGTCACACAATGAAATAATCTATATAGTAAGATTCCTGAGAATGAGAGCTTTCTTGTGATATATGACTTTACTGTATTGTGAAAAATATAAAAAATACACATTCTTAGGAAAAATTCTTCGCAATCGTTAGGCGGAAATTCGTGTGTGGGACGAATACATTTCTAAGCTTAATTTTACTGCTTTATGTATCATAAAACCAAAAGTAGAGGCTCTAAGCTTTCAAATTTTGGTGGTTTAAGTGGTTAAACGCTTTTTAATAATTATAAGTGTAAAGTTTTAACAACACATAGAGAATGAATGACTTTTAGACTTTTAAATCCTTGACAGCCAATCAGAATCCACCCTGACATTTAAGAGATAATACAGTTATAGCAGTTTTTAGTGTACTATAAATGAGCCTTTAGTCTAATTTGACCTTTATTTATATTGTTTTTTGCTTCCTAAACCCCAAAAAAGTTTCTCAAATCTAAATAAAGGTGTTTCATAACCTTTTCATAACCTTGAGATGTTTTTAACAACTACAGTTAATAAAAGCAAGTGTGGTGACTGGTGACAAGAAGCCATGGTAAACCACACAGAAACACAAAACTTTAGGCACATTCTTCACGGCCATTTGCTCTTTTCACTTGACTGGCAGGGCAGCGAGTGGACCATGTAATCAGTGCCAACACATACATTTAGGGCGTTTAGTGCGGTTAGTCATAAAGTTTTCGTACACACGTAGATGCTTCAAAACACAGGCCTCAGCATTTGCCTCTGGAGCTAATGAAAGAGATCAGAACTACATTATAATGTTTTCCTCAGCTCACTATAGTCACTTTGTGGTGAAGTGGTCTTATTGAAAATAAACTGAGGTGACATCATCAACACAAAGAAAGCTCAGTTCTGCTGCTTTGCTTCCCGGGTGGGTTAGAAGAGGATCTGATCTCAATCAGTCCCAGTCGAAACAAAGTGAATCTTTTAGCTCTGCCTCAGTTTTGTCCCTGTACGACATGGACTCCCAGAGTCACTCTTGTCCTGAAAACTATGGACAAAAGCTTACACATTTCTCTGGCTGTGGGAAGGACGCATGATGTGATGTCTGGCAGTTCGGCTAAATGTTTGGTGGACAAGAACCATGGAGATGGAACATGTGGACCTCTGCTCTGACATCCTGAGAAACACAACCTTTTCCATATAAAGCTAAACTCTTCCACCGAGCCAAACCTCTGATCTGGCAGCACTGCTTTTGACCAAACTGTGGGTAAGATAACAAGACCAAGGATAAGAATATTTATCATTTTAGTTTCCCACTGAATAAATGAACATCATAGTTTGCCAGAATACAGACATATTTATGTCCAATAGAGAAGAAAAGCATTTATTTTATATGGAACAATGACAAAAAATCTGGTTTAAAACACATGTACCAGGTTCCTAGAACTGTAATCTTTGTAATCAAGTTGGTTTGAATAACTTTTAGTATAAAACTTTTAGCATTTTTTGAAAACATTTGGTAACACTTTAGATTAGGGAACACATATTCACTATTAATTTCCCTCAATAAACTTCTAACTTGCTGCTTATTAATGGTAAGGAACTTGTTGTAGTAGTTATGTTTAGGTATTGGGTAGGGTTAAAGGATCTAGAATATGGTCATGCATTAATATGTGCTTTATAAGTACTAATAAGCAGCCAATATGCTAGTAATATGCATGCTAATAAGCAACTAGGTAATAGTGAATAGTGTTCTGTTACCTAATCTAAAGTGTTACCAAAAGTTTTAATTTAATGACTGGGAAAAAAGTGTCAAAATAACGTAAAAACATATTTTCTTTTCACCTTGAATACATTTAAGTGTACATTATAGTCAAAAATGCATTTATTTCTGTTTTTTATTTGTGTGGAGCATGTTTATTTTACTTCTTGCGACAAAAGTGCATGTGGCAGCAGGAAACAGGCAAGTTTGCATGTGAAACCTGGTCTTGGTAACCTTAGAATAACTTAATTTGACTCAACATATTTTTTAAGATTTGATACAATGATTAATTGATTTAATGATTAATGTAGTTGGGTTTAATTAAGTAATACATTTTTTAAGGTAAAAGTGCTTATTGTATTTTTGATTTTTTTTTTTTTTTACAAATATAATGAATAATTAATTCATATTTGATCTGTCTTGTCAAAAAAGGTCAAACTGTCTGATATTTTAGAAGATTATCTGCCTTGATACACAGTTATGATGGTTCTTAAGGGTCCTCACTACAAAATAATTTTCTGTTTTATGTTTTTCTGCATGTTTCTGCCTGTTGTATGAATTTTGATGTATTTTAATCAATTATTAGATAAGACAAAAATGAGCATTATGTAATTGATCCATATAATTACATCTCATCTAACATAAAATCAGAGTATCACATAAAGACGACAGTGACAAGACGATGCACAATACACTGATTTTTTAACAAAGCTCTTTTATAAATAAACACCACAGAAAAGCTCCGACCCAGTCAACTAGTGCTTGTTAAGCACATAGATGTATTGAACAACATGAAAAGAATGTTAGATCTTCTCTATCCCTATTGTAACATAGTTGCAGGCTGTAATTAGAGTCTTCTGCCATCAGCAGCTAATCTCAAAGACTTCACTATGATCACATCAGATGCCATCAGTAAACTTCCCAAACCAAATGTAAAACCAAATAAGAGATAAAGAGAGGAAGACACAAGCGCAGAAAGTACACAGATAGGGGAAAAATCAGGACATATTGAGACATATTGAGATCCAAAGGCACGTGAGCTCAGAAAGCACATGAGCTGATCACAATAAGTCAGACACAATCTCTCCGTTCATAATAGAGCCAGTGATGAACCTAGGCCAAACAAAGTGACTCAATGTACTGCTAATTGTAAGGACAGCTAAGCTTAGTCTTGTGGTAATTACAAGAGAACATCTGCCAGCCTGCAAATGTTAAGACGCTGATTTGTGATTACTGGTTTATAAAAAAGTTGCTTCTACCAGAAAGGCCAAACATTGTTCCTCATGTTCCTCTGTAACTCCAACAGCCCCAGGCCCCTTATCTCACCTCGCACACACATTCTGGGATGCATTTTCACTCCTTTCCCGTCAACTCCGAGCTGTGAGTCAAGCCACTGTTATTAAACACAGACATCTTAAACAGACGTGCTTACAAGGAAATGACCCAAGAATAATCCCTTGGGATTCTGATTTGTGGTAGAGCAGATGCCTAAAGCAACCATCACATGACTAACAACAAAATGAATTAGTCAGATACACAAGAAGAAAAGTGAACATTTTTACATGGATTGGGTATCCAAAACTTTTGTATAATCAACTCATCTGGACATATGCGTTCAATTAATATGTAAGGAAAGGGCTGATAGTAGCTCATGTGAGTATGTTTGACAGTGTACATGTGATGAGAGCTCATGTGAGCACTTTCTGATTGCTGAAGCACAGACTTTGGGGAAGTATTAATTATGCTGAATGCAAAAATGCATGTGTTTGTGTTTCTCATTTCTGTGGAGAATGTTTGTTTTACTTATTGTGACAAAAGTGCATGTCACAGCAGGACACAGGCAATTTTGGGGAAGGAAACTTGGCCTTGGTGACCTTAGAATAACTAAACAACATAATTTTAAGATGCAATACAACAGTATTATTTTACTAAGATGATTAATTATCTATTTGTCTATCTATCCATCCATACAGCCATCCATCTATGCTTACCATAACCCCAACTTCTTAAATATGATGAGATATAAAATCTAAATACAAATTTATATAGGTGGCATTTCAATATCTATCTACCTATCAATCTATCAATCTATCTATCTAACTTTAATAAATAATATTCTCTCTGTCTAGTCAAGTTAATTCAAGGTGAATTTATAAATGAACTACATTATTGATAAGCATTTAGCCTTTCCGACTTGACAAAATCAAAAGGCAGCAAATTCCCAAAATTGTTGACAAAACCTCAAGCAAACTGTCACTCAGGAGACCGTTACCTTGACGACGTTCTCAAAGATCGTATCCCTGAAGTCGAGCAGCGCTTTCTGGTCAAACTCTTTGCCGTGGATGATCCTCATTTGTTTGAGGAAGGTGGATTTGCCGCTCTCTCCGGCGCCCAGCAGCAGGATCTTCACCAGGCGCCGCACGGATCGCCTCTCGCGCGCCAGCATGACATCGATCTCGCGACTGCGTCGCTTCGCCTCGCGCTCCTGGTTCGCCTCGCGCTCGCGGTCTCGTCCTTTCCCGTTACTCCTGTCATCGTGAGCGGCCTCAGCGGGCAGCAGACACCGGCTCAGGATGCGCACCACGGCGGCCATCCTTTCCAAATCGAACGCGGTTAGTTACCACCTGATGTATTCATTAAAGTGCCAAATAACTTTACTGTATGTTTTATACAAAATCTACATTCAGCTGGCGCCGGCAAACATCTGCTGTGAATATTCACCGGTTAAAACAAACGCTAAAAGGAAAAAGCTGAAACACAATAAACATGTTCCCCCATTATAAAGACATTTGTAAAGGCGTTCACACTGAAGAGGTCCTTCCCCTGCAAAGCGACCACTGTTGTCCGTTAAAACTACGAAGAAAGACAGCTGCCTACTAAACAAACCCGTTGTCCGTGGTAATGAAAAAACATCAAGCGCTAAATGTGCTCAGGAGATGTTATTTAGCTGGAAACCGTTTTACTTTATATACTGGTAGCGACATAAGCTCCAAAAGTTCATTCTGGAAGAGCTCGAGCGACTTTCTGACGGCTCCTCGCAGTTCTGGGAAGTTTCTTTGCTGCACTGACGCCCCTCCTGCTGTTGAGAGCTCGGCCTGTAGGGGGCTGGACATGAGGGGTGAGAAAAACAGTATGATGCATGAGAAAAAGGTATGATTCAAACAACTGGCATGAAACACTTGGAGCAGTAACAAATAAGGAGATAGTCTGCGATGGTAACATTCCTTTTGCCATTAATTTATTTATTTAAAAAAAAAATTAATTTGTATTTTTTAATTTATACATAATCTGAAAGCTGAATAAATAAACTTTCCACTGATGTATATGGTTTGTTAGGACAGGACAATATTTGGCAAAGAGACAACTATTTGAATATCTGGAATCTGAAGGTGCAAAAAAAGTTGTGCAAATGAAATTCTTAAGCATATTAATGCATATTACTAATCAGAAATTAAGTTTTGATATATTTACGGCAGGAAATTTACCAAATATATTTACTTAATATACTAATGATTACATTTTTTTCAAAAATTATTAATTTTGGTCCAATATATATTTGGCTATTGCTACAAATATAATCCTGCTACTTATGACTGGTTTTGTGGTCCAGGGTCACACACACACACACTGTACTGTATATATATATATATATATATATATATATATATATATATATATATATACAGTATTGTGAAAAGTTTTAGGCACTTGTGTAAAAATGCTGTGAAGTGAGGATGCTTTCAAACATAATGTCATAAATATATTTTATTTATCAATAAACTTATATTAACTAAATTAAATCAACATTTGGTGTGACCATTCTTTACGTTTAAAGCAGATTTTGTCACTTGTGCATAGTTATTCAGGTACCTTTGCAGGTAGATCTCTTTAAGCATCTTGGAGACGTTGCCACAGTTCTTCTGGATTGAGTCTGTCTCAGTTTGTTCTGTTTCTTCATGTCACTCCAGACAGACTGGATGATGATCAGATCAGATCTCTGCGTGGAGCACTGGCTGTTGTCAGACTCCTTGTGCACACAAAAATCTCACTGGATTATTACAATTAATGGCAAAAAGAAAGTTTGGAAATGTAATATGATATTTCCTACTGACACACTACAGCAAAAGATAGAAATAACTGGCTTAAAACCTTTTTTGGTGAAAATACTAGAAAATACTTATTTTTATTAATATATTCACATTATACTAAATCAGAAGTTTTGATGGATGTATCAGTGTTTTCTGCACCACTTTACTTCTGTGACACTCACCTCCTTTATTCTGTGGCAAGGCGAAATAAATCATATTTTACCTGAACAGTGAATTTGAGCTTGCAGTCTGTACTGAATGTGACCCAAAAGTGTCTGCTGCGAATAATGTGAAGAAACATCTTTTTGTTGCAGTACTTTTGTGGGCTGCACAGAAAAATACAAACAAATCTAAATGTGTAATATGATTTATGCACAAATGACTCTTACGAGCCAGTTCATTTTAGTGGCTCAAATCATAAGACGCAGCAGATGTAGCCGATTCTTGAAACAAATTAATCTTAAGAGCCGATTTATTTAATTAATGGTTCTAAAAGACAAGATCTGCTCTGAATTAGCAACATTATAAACACTGTATACAGCATTAGTAGGTTTTCTTTCATATGTAAGTACTTAGCAGAAATGTATAGAAATTAAATGGAATCAAAATGCAAAACGAGAGCTTGTGAATTAAAATTGAATCAGAAAACCTGTATGGATACCCAGCCGTAGTCAAATGTTAATAATATATTTAAATAAAATTCACTGCATAATTATTGGAAATTATGTTATAAAATGTAATGCAACAATTGTCTTTTGACAAAAATTTCAGCCTTTTAATTTTTGCAATCAAGTCATTTTTTGAAGTAGTTTTAACATTCTGTTCTCTCTCATGAGTCATATCCATAAACTAATAAAAACCTGTGTTCATTTTTGAGTGGGTCTCCCAAGTGAGCTGCAGTGTTGACCGTGACCAGCCAAATACCACTTTATTATAGACACTTCTTTTAATAATGCCTGACAAATATGGCTAGCTTTTCACAATTTTGATGATAATTTGATGTTTTCCAAAGTTTGGGTGTTCCATATCCCATCATTGTTTGTGAAAATGTGGATGGTATTTAGATTTCAAATTCTTTATTCAAGAGTTTTCACTACAAGTTATAAAATGCTACTGAGATTTCAATGCAAATTAAAAATTAGAATTCAAATCATAAATATATATAGTTTATTTGATTTTGCATGAGATTTATATCTAGAAAAGATTTAAATCTAGAAAAGGCTCTTTCCTGTGCTCTCCTGTTTGCATAATAATAAAAATACAACTTTATTCAGCAGAGGGCAGTGTTAACCTGCGCTTACATTTATACATGTCCTTTGAATCATAGTTTCTGAAATGAAATGAAAAGAGAAAACCCACAGGTATAGAAACCATATAATGAGCATATTCCTAATCAAAAATCATTTGTCAAAGATAATTAGTATGATTTTGTACTATTTTCTACACTAATAAGGACTAACTGTCATTGTGTGCCAAAACATTATTACACATACTGTCAACAATATAATATGATATTTAATATTTAAACATCTTCCCAGCATAGCACCACAAAGACATTTCCTTATTAAAACCACAGGTGCAGAAAAGTAGAGTGGACTAATTTTGTGCCACTGACCACCTACGTACGAAAAACATGACTTCCAACATTAGCATATAAATAGTGACAATTTTTTCGTTCCTCCTCCAAATAGATTATTCAGTGTCATTCACAGCAGAGGAAAAAACACTCTTTGATTACTGTGGTCGCGATTCAGACTTCTTAAACCTATTTGTTGAGTTGATGTGCACAAGGAAAACATTTAATGGAAAAGCTTTCAAGTTGATTTTCAAGCAGGAGGTTAATTGGACTGGGTTTTTGGAGGAAAGATGAAATCAACATGCACACAAAACGCAGCTGAAGAGGCTTTCAGAGAGCAACACGGCCATGATTACATATTTTGATCACCAAATCAGAAAGAAACACAAAAATACACAAGTATCCATTCTTCTCATTGGGCAAATTGCTCTTGATAGCATTCTTGGAGAGTCTTGAAGCAAGCTAACGCTGAAATAACCAGCACTGCCGTGTTCCCCACTGTGCTTTGAAGCAGAGGCAGCAATCGAGCACCAAGTGCTAGAACTTTGGGAAATCATAGGACTGTTCATTTGTTATGGTGAGAGTTGTATTTAATTTACCACGTAAGATGCATTGGAGCTTTTCTAACCAGTGCTTGCAGGCTATATAAAACAGTAGAACAATTAAATAAAATTATATATAACACAATTAATTAAAAATAATTGAATAGTTATTATTAAATTGAATAAAAAACATTAAAATATGAATTAGTGAAGATAATTAATTGATACAAATACTCAAATGAGAGTCATTTATGGCATTAGACTTTTGGCAAGTCACTCTGAACGACAAATGTAAATTTCATTTCTCTTTTTTGGTGTAGCAGTCAAAGTTATTGTTTTATAGTAAGTCTCTTGCATATTACACATACGTGCAGTATGCATACTATGTGTACAATGTCAGGAAAAAAAGAATCACTCACTCTTTCATGCATTTTATTTAAGGGCATAAACTCTTAAAAACCACTTTAAAAATATACATTAGTTAATAAACAATTTTTTACAAAGACTAAAAAAGATCTTTTTTATTCACCCACGTTTTTTGAGAAGTATTTATATTAGCTCTTTTTTTTCTCAAGAAAGCATGTTCATAGTAAAAGTCCTACTTTTATGGTTCTTTTTGTTTTTTGTTTTTTTGTTTTTTATTTAATTTTGTTTTGTTTTGTGTTTTATTTTGTGCTGTTTTGTTTTGTGCTTTGTTTTTGTTTTTGTTTTTTTGTTTTGTTTTGCTTTGTTTTGTTTTGTTGTTTTTAGGAGCTCAACAGCCCATTCACCACAAACTATTGTTATAGGGCAAGAGCTTCGTAATGATTTTAAATAAATAAATAAATACACAATGTCAGAATGTTAAGTTATGGGTGAACTATTCCTTTAACCTTGTTTTCAAAAGGTTATTCAAAACTACTCCTTAAGAACATACAGAACAAAGAGTCGATAAAATAATGTTTCAGGCACAAATGCTTGCCAAACGTATTTAACAAGGGAATCCAAAAGTAAAACAGAAAACAGATTCAAAGCTTTGTCCAGCCTAATTAAGTGAGATAAGAATAAACCAAACCCAGCGGGCATGTGGTCTCAGAGGACTATAGAGGAAAATGTCTAATTAAATAAATAAAACAGCAAATAATTAAATTTATGCCACTCTTTTGATTCCAGCATAATGACTCTCATACATGGACAAGTGTATGTGTCATTAATGGAGGTCTGTACTTGATGGCCACAATGAAAAATGGCTGTTATTAGACTGAAGAAGGCTTGCTGGAAAAAAACAAGCCCACATTTATCAAGAGGAGGGAGAAAGGAAAAAAGAAATGAAAATAAGAAAATAATAGTATAATCCCTAGTACAAAAAAAAAGTAATATATTTAAAATAAATGTATTTCATACTAAGTATAGATCAAATCTATTAACATATTTACTGACATATTGCTCGAGACTTACTGATATAAAAATTATAATTAAACTTTATTTGGAGTACTACTTGTGCACAATGCACATTATTTAATATTAAACCTAAAATGTGTTTTAATGTCGCTATTGATGAAGATTGTATGATCTTTGAATAATATCTGTCTTTAAATGCAAGATATTTAAAGTGCACCTAAAATAGTTCCACTTTAGCACAATCAAATATACTTCAGTATATTTTTAGTTGGACTTCAGCACTACTTTCACACAATTCAAGTGCATTAAGGACAAAATTAATTGCTCCAGTTTAGTATACCAAAAGTACAATTGCAGGGTATTTTTAAGTACATAAATATGTAAATATATTTGTAGTACAGTTAGCATGAAATAAATGTATTTCAAATACATTTCAGTATATTTATTTTTCACTAGGAATAATATAATATAATATCTAAAATTTTGAAGAGATAATGTTAACATTTAAAGGATGCATATGAGCATTAAACACCTTTCAAGGGTGCAGATGACGAGCAAACGCTTTCCTCTCCTAATCAAAGCAATGATCTTGAAAATGAGTTTTTGTTAACAACAGTAACAAAGGCACAAAGTTCTCTGCACATTCAAAAACGCATTTAACCGTGCGGAAAACACATTTATCTGTGCTTTGGTGAGCAGCTAGAAGAAGAGCTAAATGCCTTGTGCTTCTCAGAACAAAGGATGAGTGGGATCTGATGGCTTATGAAGCTTTGGGTGAAATAGGGAGATACAGATGGCCTAGACACAAAAGTTCTGATGTCTGTGACAGACACTCCTTCACGGAGAGTCTATTATGACATTTCAGCTCCGGCGCTCCTCACACGTTTGACTGATGGATGCAGGGACCACCGCATTTAACAGACTGGCAAGCCATCTGCCATAGCGAAGTGACACGCTTGCGACGTACGCAACACTTCCTGTAGCGATCAGCTGTGTGAGAAAGGCACAAACAAAAACCGCTGGAAGGTACAGCAATGAAAAGCACAATCGGGGTTGTAGAGCCTGGATTTTCATGTGGGTTTTGAATACATTATGATAAAGGATACAAATTAGTTTGTGCATAATCTGTAAAGTACATGGACTACAATTTGCAGAAACTAGCATTGTTTGTCTGGGACTTTCAAAACATAATGTGTTTGCATTGATGTGCAAATTATATTTTCATATCTCTACTTCCTCTTGGCCTTTTATGCATTAATATTAACCAGTGTAAACAAAAACATGGCATATTTAAAAGCAAGCAAACACTGCATTTCACTCTACAAAACACAGAAGATGGTCTTAACTAGAGAAAGTAATAGTTTTTTCAGGTTGTAAACAAGCTAATGTGACGCGTTGTGTTAAATGAAACCGATTTCTCCTTGTTTTAGTGAGCAGAAACTGATCCGAGAGCCTCTTCAATGGTGTTTACAATCACAGTGGAAAGTTGGTTTACCGTCAAGAGTTGTTGTCTGCAAGTGACGCTACTCTGAAAGGAACCACCACCAACACCACATGAAGCAGAAAGATGTCTGCTTGTCAGGGACTAACTGAAATTTCCACTGCGCTGCTCGTGACACACACTCTCCAGGATTTCTCCTCTTTTCAAGCCCTTTTACTCGTTTTCAGTTCTCATTTCAACAGCAAAAACATGTCAGTTTCTTTCTGAAGCACAATGTACGTGAAGATCTGCATTAGATTCAGTGAGTTTTAACCCAGAAAACAGAAACTCTGCTTCTCAAAACCATTTATTACATAAACACACCATGCATTGTTGTGTCAGCTGCAAAGCACATTCCTGTGTCTGTTTATAAAATAATATTTACAGAAATAGATAAAATCAAAGCTTGGGAGTAGGAGATTACACAAAAAAGACTGTTTCTTAATATACTGAAAATGATAGTGACAAATTAGTTTTTTCCCCAAATGTGACCCCTCAACACAACGATGTACACCCCTGGATAAGATACCATTACATATTACACAAACATTAACTCCTAAACAATAGACGTTTCTGTTTTATTAAACAGATGCTAAGGTTGGTACATTAGAACTTCCCCTTTAAAGGCATCAGTATCAACAATAAATATGCACACATGTATATGATGTATGTTTAAAACCACAGGGGTTAGTATAAGTGTATTTGACATCAGTCATTAATATATATATATTTTTTTCAGAATTCTTTTATAATTATTACACAAGGAGTTTTCATGACTTTGTAGTATATGACTGATTAAATGGAATATTTGTACTGTAACAAATAATTAAATATATATTGAATTCAAAATATGTATTTAATTATTTGACGAAATGGAACATTTTGGTGTTTGCACCAAATTAAATTTACAAAAGTGATTTTATATACACAAAAAAGCATATTAAATGCAAGAAAAGTGTCTACTGTTTCAACTTTTGTGAAAATAAAATGTCAAAATATTAGAGAAATAATGTGCCATTGTCATTCAGTGTAAAATATATATTTATGTAAAAATAAAACATACTTGACCTGTACTTATTAAAATGTGTAAAAGAAAAAATAATCATACAAAATTGTATTACCATTTAATAAAACGGGTATTTTACCCATTTGCTGACAAATTTGAAGGATAGTGGCAAAGACTGATAAAGATTTAAAATTACAATGAATTAGTCATTCATGTCATTATGTCATTCAGTGATTCTTGTTTTTAATATGCCTGACAAGATTGTTTTGGTATACAAACTACTGATACTCTGAATGACGTTTTAGAGGTTGTCTTCTGTAAATCATGGTATAAAGGTTATGATAGTCATTATTTTTTTGCTCAGAAGAAAAAAGTTCCAACAGAAAACATTCTAATGTACAGGAAAAATGCTTAAATGATGCTTATATATATATATATATATTTAAAAAAAAAAAAAAAAAAAAACCTTATACATTCCCTTATATACATTCACATGCATTTAACCTTAACTTTTACCTTTAAAAAATGTCATATTACTTGTTAGGTACCCACAAATTCTAAATAGCAAGCGGTAATGGAACATTAAGTAAACATCAGAAACAGCTCTCACTATGATAACATCTAGAGAAGATAAGAGCCCACTTTAGGACGTCAATCAATGACAGCTTAAGCAGACTCCAAAATAATGCCAACATAAAAAAAAAATAAACCACAAAGTTGCAAATTATGGTCATGAGCTTGACATGTACAGTTAATATAGATAATGCCATTGAAATACAGTATGACCTACAGATACAGTAAAACCTTGGCAAGTATTTAGGTAGCAGCTGAAATGGGCACAGAAATAAGCCACATGTGTGTTATCAGCACAAAGAATAGAAACACATTACAAATGTGGGCTTGTATTAAAATAAATATAGAAGACACAAATATTAATTTATGTAATGTGCCTATAAAGACAAAAGTACATACTGTATATTGCAACAATGGTGGTATCAGATTCAATTTACAGTTATACATAAATCAGCCAGAATACAGCTGAAGCAAAATTCAGTGGGCAGCGCTATATTGAGCATTACAGGTGGATGCTGGGAAGGATAATGTTTTATTGACAATAGCTCTGCTTCAGGAGAATAATAGATAAGAAGCTCTGGGATGAGAACATTTCCACTGCTTACTATGTGAACCTCAGGAGCATCACATGGTACCTTGTCCACGTGTTTGGTTTTTTTAGTTTTTTTTTTGACAGCAGAGAGAAACACTCCTCACCTTTGACGCCTTTGACAGAGTCACTTCCTGTTCACACGCCTGTGCTGCATGCACACATTCCACCCGAGCTGAAAACAGAGTTTTGGTGCACCGTTTGCTCATGTGAACAGGTCACAGCAGGTCCTGCTCCACCCAGACCGTCTTCTTCTGCTCCTCAAAAATCTTGTCCTTGATGATCCTGACGAGATCCTCCACCCCACCCCAAGAGTCAGGCTCCACACCCGCGTACAAGCATGGCAGCGTCTCCAGCTCCTTCTCCTTGGAGCGACACATCTTCAAGAACTCCTCCTCAGAGTCCACCTTCAGAGGGAGCCTCCTGTTTGAGGAAAACATCAGAAACGGTTACTAAATGAGTTGAGGATCTTTTGACTTCGAATTAGTTTCAAACTGAAACTAAACAATGAATATGACACTCATTTGCAAGAATGAAGACCTCGGAAGAGTTCTTGCCTTAATTTTTTGATGTTCCTTTCACAGATTTTGATGAAGATCACGATGGGGTAGATCTCTCTCCTCAACAAGTCTTTCACACAGCTCAGATCAGCTTCCAGAAGACAGTGCTTATTCTAAGAACAAAAGACTAATTTAGTATGATTTGTTTTCCCTAAAAATAAACTTTGTTCTATTTAATATCAAATATTAGCAACAGTTATAGCTGAATCTAAACTATATTGTAAATATTAATTTACAATTTAAAGCAGAAAAGAGAATTGAGAACTCATCCAGTGAGGTGTTGGTTCTCATTTTTGTCCTGTTTTTGGCACACCTCTCAAACAAGTGAGATTTGCAGTGGAAAATTAGACTCATCTCCTGACACATTAGCAAGTGAAAAACAATATGCTGCCTCTCATCTAACCACCTGTTAAACCCCCAACAAGCAGATTGCATCTGCAGCCATCAGGAGCATCAGATCTGTCTCCTACATACCACTGCTCATTCCTCTTTCAGTCACATAAAACACAAGTCTTTTTGACTAAAGAGTAGGATCCACTGAGGAACGGGTGGTTTTAACTGTGTTTAAGTGTGAAGCATTGCTTAATTCAAGTTTAAAAGGTTCATGAGACAGATTTTTATTGTAATATGTTCCTTGGGGTTTACTTAACCCTTAAATTAAAAAAATAAATAAATAAATAAAACTATATGAGAAAAAAAGACCATTCTGACTCTCTGTCTGAAATGATCCAGTTTTAAGGGGCGACTCCCCTAAAAAAGCAAGCACATAAATGGCCACTGTAATGGTTGGTTAATGTCATTGCATGTACAACAGTATCAACGCTCCTCGCTATTGCATGCGAGTAAGTGTTTTGAAAACATTATCCATATAAAACCCTTAAACATAAAACAATATAAAACCCACATAAAAAAATCCTGTACAAACAAAGCCACTTGGGTTTTGTCTGAAGTCTGTACAGAGACGCAAACAAGCTGTTTAAACCAGACACGTCAAAACGAACCTTCCTTTACTCTTCCATTTGTCCTGTTGTCAGGAGTAGCTCAAATGCATGGAGTACATCAGAAATTGAATGGGAATCTTTATACTGTATCCAGTGTAGACCACGTCATTGGTTATAATAGGTTCTAACTGCTTAAGACTCAACACGATGCAAAGCTCGCATCCAGAGTAGGCAAGTGCCAGCTGACTTGCGCTGTAGCATGTAGTGCGAATGAAACCACGAGAATGCGTGTCAGATCTGCATCAAGTTCAGCAACGGTAGCTCTTAAAGTAATAGCAGCCAAATAACCTAATAACCCAGCTGCTGTGATGTCTGTTAATCAAAGAAAAAAAAAAAAAAAAAAAAAAACGGAAATCAGTCAATTTTGTCGCTTTAGGGATTCATCTATATTTAATTTAGAATTGATCATTTGATAACTTTATTCAATATCTGTATATTTCCTACTTGCTGAAGGGCACAGGTAAATATGACATTTATTATAATGGGTTTATGTGAAGATTGTTTTAAGTTCACTTAAATTAGAAGTTATGTTTTAAAGTCTAATAAATGTTAAAATTGATAGCTCTCAATTACACTGTAATGTTAGTATAGTCAACATTACATATAGTCAATGGTTAAATATTAGGGAAAGAAAGAACAGTTTCCTAGAAACATCAGTAGTATTGGTATCAGTGATACTCGCCTTCAGTCATAAAAAAGATGCCATAAAAAAATAAAATAAATAAAATAATTTATGTATATATATACACATATACATACTGTCTTTATGTTGTTTCTACATTAATTTGAATGAGTATTATGTCTACACTATAAAACTTGCAGGATGTTTTACTGGCACAATGACCTCTTATGTCAAAAGATCAAGGGAAATTTTACTCCTCATGTCATGACCCTTAACTAGAAGTTAGGAAATTGTGATGCCATTGCAGTCTTTAGGAAAGGGTTAAGCTCTCACTGAAAGGAAGCGCTTCAAAATGATACTGCTCGACAAAACAGCGAACACATAAATATCTGACAAGCTTCTTGAGTAAGCAGAAGAAATGACAGCACATAAAAGCAAAAACATAATTTAGCTATTATTAAATTCTTCTGAAAAGAACATTTATTACTGTACCTTGAAGGCAACCGCTTCGATGTTTTCTGGGGTGATGCATTCATATGTGCACGCCTGCTTTTCTTTGGAATAAATGATGGGCTCTATCTTCTGTTTCATGAGGAATTCATCTTTTGTCACAATGTCTGGAAAAAAAGATGAATTAATAGTTCTTGTAAGTAGGCATGTCAAGGAAAACATTGCTTGCATCGAGGGAGAGCATCGTAAGGGTTTTGTACATTGTGGTTCTGATTCGATTACTCTTAGCAATTCCAGTTTCTTAAAAGATTCCATTTATGATTATTTTGGAAGAAGAGCCTACAAACTTATAAAGCACCATTACAATTAAACTCTGCTAAGGATGTGTAGTCAAAGATACAAACTGTGGCATATGAACAATGAGTCAGTAATTACACTCAAGTCTCAAATTCTAATTAAGTACACATTAACTCATCCAGACTGATTTATGATTCATTTAAAGAATCTGATAATAGGATCCTTCCATTCATGAATCTAACTACGGTGCCTAGCTGAACTCTGAAGCTGAAACCATTTCTTTTTGACACAACACTGAAGATTCAGCAGCAGTATAGCAAAAAAGAATGCAGATCTTCTTAAACCGTTAATGAAACCGAATGTCATCAAATTTCCCTGGTTACTTGATTATTTTTTTTTAAAGATGGTTAAATATAACCAACCATAACCAATTTTTTAGCATTATTCATAATTTTTTACTTGATCAGTTGTCAGTTCTTAAATGTTGGGTTTAAATTATACTATCTGGTGAGTTTTTAAAATAAAACTCCATTATACCACTGCATTCTAAAGAAAACTATATTATTACATATACTATATTATTATATTATTATTATTTGACTTTTATTATTTAATGCAATATCAGTCTTGTAAAGCAGCCTGCTCAACTTCAGAAGTTAGTGATGAATTATTTAGTTATTGTGTCAAAAAAACTGAAAAAGAACAATAAATATAAACAAACGAACAAATATATAAATATCAGTCAATCTCTATCCCCAGCCTTACTGACAACCCACTCAACATTAATAACTGATAATGATTTTCTAACTGCAATGGGTGGATGTATTTGAGGTTTATTACATACATTCAAAAGCTTGTGCTAAACATAGACTGAGTGGGTTGTTGCTTGTGACGTAAGAGTTTAAGTCATGGAACAAATTAAAATAAAGACCTTGTTATCAAGATGAATTTATCATATATGTGACCCATAGTTAATAATGGCGGCGACGTTTTTTTTTTTTTTTTTTTTAACAGAACAATATCTCTATCATCACCACCACAGTGTGCTGCTATAATTAGGACATCCTCCACCAACTTTTACCTGGTTTGCATATATTGAACTCCATAGCACCTCCAAGATTAAGGAACTTCTGGACGATGGTCTTGGCTAGGACGTTGGGGGTAAAGAGGACAGGTCTTTTGCGCTGGCATTGGTGTGGGGTCACTAGACTGTACGGGATCAGATTCAAGCTCTTGTTTAAGTCACTCTCTGGGTCAGATGTGTCTGAAAGAACAGAAACAATTCACGGGTCAGCTTTGAAAGCAGTTTAGTGCTAAATGTCTAATATAATTCAAGCATAAACACTAGAAATGGACACGAGCGGCACTGTGAATAAGAAAGCAGTGGTTTCTCGTTCCTTTTAACCACTTTAGAAAATCGTTTTTGGGGATTGTGCTCAAAAAGGCTGATTAAACAATTTAAAGCATAACTAAAAAGAGTTAATTAATTATTCATTTTTCAGTTCTGGAAAACAAGCTTTTCAAATTCCCTAACATTTTCAGGTTTCATTTTCATGACCGCACGAAGCCTGTCTACAAGTTTCCTTCGAAATAAACAAGTCAAGATGAGGGTGGGCAGTCTTACCCTCAGGCCTCAGTGTTTCAAAACCTGGTCTGGAAACTGATGATGGATTTCCTCCATTGACAATGCGGACACGCTCACTGCTGTTCATCCTCTTGTACTTGTTATCCACCCTGCTGACAAACTGACACCAGGGATCTCTTTTAATCTCAGCAAGACTCTGCTCTTTTCCTATCTGCAGTAAGACCTCAGCACTATGGCAGGGAGAGCAAACTCAAGAGGACCTGTTACCTGTAATAACTGAAAGATGAAGACACTGGCTCTGGACAGACGTGGACTAGACTTGGGGTCTTGAGTTGGTGTGGGCTCCTCAGGTTGTAGAGTGTTCTATGAGCACAAATGGAAGTGAGAGAATTCATTAGAAAAGAACTCATGGAAAGTGATACTTACCAGGGCAATTTATAAGAAATGTGTCATTCAAAAAATCATTAAGGGAATGACATCATGACTATGAATTATCTGACATATGACTATACACATACACAACACCTACACTGTATTCAGCAACCCTGATGAACAACAGTGTGAACTACTCTAATATGGAGATTAACCTATCAAAACAGAGGCAGTTTGCATTAAAGGACACCTATTATGCAAAATTCAATTTTACATGTTGTTTGAACATAAATGTGTGTTGGCAGTGTGTGTACACAACCACCCGATAAGGATAAAAATCCACCCACTCCTTTTTTTTTTTTAATCGCCATAAATCATAAGCAGCGTCTCAGAACAAGTTGTTTGCAGAATCCGTAAAATGTGACGTCACTTTGCACAGGCCCTGCCCACGACTGTTGACAGACATGGCCGTATTAGTAGAGACCCCGCCCTGAGTGAGCTGCACACAATCCGCCATGTTTATCTGCACACTAGAGCATTTAAAAGCAGCATTCAAGTAAGAAATGTCTTCTTATTACAGCTACAGAAATATTCATTCAAGAGCAGTGAGTGATTTTAAGTTTTATTTTACTGTTTGGGTCATATTAACAGCGTAGACAGCAGAATAGGTTCTGTATATTACGCTGCTTCCACTTAATACACAGATCTAATATAAACACAGTTTCTTTCCTAGCTGTTTACCTTCACAGACATAACCGACTGTGTGTTTTTAACATAAACTTCTGTGTATTTGACAGTTTAAGTGCAATAAGACATGAAAGAGAACTTAGTTTAGGACTCAGATGCCATGTGACTGCAATTTCTGAGGGCACACATCCGAAGCATGCGCACAGAAAGCGGCTGTCACATGGCATGTGTGTCCTAAATTAAGTTCTCTTTTATGTCTTATTTTACTTAAACTGTCAAATACACACAAGCTTATCAGAAGTTTGAACTAATATTGCTTTAAAACGCATGATTTCTGCATTATAATCAAAATCAAACCGATGTTTTTTGGCAGTGTATCTGAGGTACGAGCTTGTAAAAGCACAAATCTATTCTGGAAAAGCGGGCGGGGAGCAGCAGCTCATTTGCATTTAAAGAGACATGCACGAAAACAGCGTGTTTCTGCTTCCACTCAAAATAGGCATTTTCAAAATGATATAATGTAAAATGATCTGTGGGGTATTTTGAGCTGAAACTTCACAGACACATTCTGAGGACACCTGAGACTTATTATATCTTGTAAAAAAGGGCATAATGGTTCCCCTTTAATACGTTTTAAAGGCTAAATTATGAAACACTAAATAGTTGTTGACTGACAGTTTAAATGGACTCCGATCCACAGCTAACCAGTACATAAAAGAAGATACTTTTTTATTAGATGGACAAAAATAGTTATGATGCACAGAAGAAAATCAGTCATACAGGTTTGGAACGACATGAGGGTGAGTAAATGATGAGAGAATTTTCATTTTTGGCTTAACTATCCCTTTGAAGTGACAAAACGTGTTGAATATGGTCACTTTAATTGGCATTCAAATTATGTCTCAACGGTTCTGACTCATCAACAAACATAAAAGCCAAAAGTGGGTGCATTTCTCCAATAATCCAGAAGGAACTGACCCGGAGTCCTCGCAGAGTTTCGACTTCCTCTCGACCTCCCCGACACATCAGCTTCTGAATCTTCACTAAGAGGAGCTGCTGAGCTCTGGGGAGGAGGTGACAGCTAAGTTCACTTAACAGATTCTCGTCACAGTCAACAGACATAAAAATGCACACCCACACACTCACCTACGCACTGACAGACAATCTGCAGCAGGCAATAGACAGTGTTCACACTCGTTTTGAAACTGACACTATAATGGTCACTCAGTTTTCAGTGTCCTCACCTGGAGTAGCTCGGTATGGTGCCTCTCTCTGTGTCCTTGTTGGTGAAAGGGTCCACGCGGGCGCACAGCCACTCGCATTTGCCCTGGTGCATGGTGTCCAGAACATGGAGAACCTCGTCACATCGTACATTCAGTGAGCAGCTGTCCAACTGGCTGGAGATGTTCAGATTGAGACGGATGTAGAAAGAGTCACCGGATACCACTGTACCATCTTCAATGTCCTTCAGCAGCCGCCTGTAGCCTGGAAACAAGAAATCGGGGTCAAAACAGGCACCCAACAAAAAGCATAAGAGCCACTGAGGTGCTGAGAAGAGGCCCTGAGAACAGTTTGGTGTGGATGCAACTTAACACAACACTGAATAAGATGGTGTGTGATGGAAACAGAGGAGCAGCACATTTGATTCAGACACAGCCGTGGGCTAAAAGACCAAAGCCCTGTCTTTTTTCCTCCCATGGTGGTGCAGAACTTTTTGAAGTATTAGACCTTCTAACCTCCCCTATGCACATTGAAATCTTAAAAAAAAGCATACTCTTTTTTTAGTGAGGTCTGGGCTCACCATCATAGTTGGACTTGTAATGGAGATGCACTTGTCCGGTGCATCTCTGTAGGGTCCAGTGAGCTTCCTCTTTGGTGCAGGTGTCCAAAGCCACACTCTGAGCTTCTCCACGAACACTGCCTTCCAACTAGGGGATAAATGAAACCAAACGGTAAAATATTACTACTACTAGTACTACAGATTTATTTTGTTGTTGTTATTTTGGTTGTGGAACATATGCAGGAGTTCAATCCCACCATTAGAAGATGATGTCCAATTTTAACTCCGGCCCGGTCTGTTTCAGAACCAGACTGAACAGAGGACACAAAGATGCCACTATCATTTCCACCAATCAGAGTGATGTCCGACAGAAGGTTTTCTCCAGAGAGAAAAAGGCTCTGCACTGGCCGCAATGAGTTCTGCGGAGGGCCCGAGGTCAATGAAGGACGAAACGGTCTGGAGAAAGAAAAAGGGCACATGCACAGATCAAAGAGGAGTGATAATATAGATGTACAAACTGAGATGACAGAGACAAGATTTATTTCTCAAGGTCGCCCCAAAATGAAAAGTTGATTCACCGCACTGAGTGCTCATAGAATGATTATAAATGACACTATAATTATAAGCAGACATCAAAATACCTCTCCAAAGAGAATTTCCTGAAGATGTTATTGACTTGCTCCAGATCATATGAGTCCATTGTCTCAGACTGGTGGGAAGATGAAGATGAATGGATGGAAGAAGGCCCGTAGGAGGAAAAGTCTAAGTCATGGTCATCTACAGTAAAGAAAGAGACATTTTTACAAAGACGAGTCACTTAAGTGTATGATTCAGTGGTGAGTGGGTGGAATAAATGATTTATGCGTGTTCATACCCATGTCGGCATTGTCTCCACTGTCAGTATCTGCAGTGTCTGAAATGGGAATACTGAAAGAGAGATAAAGCATAGTGAATTTTACTCTACAATGCCAGCAACAATTCACTATGACTTTAGTTACTAACTGGTATTTTTGTGGAAATGCATTCTAAATAATCCATAAATAAAAAACAATATAAATTTATCTTTTTGTTACAACTACACCAGTTTCAAAATAATGTTAGGCTACTTTTTCTAAAAACAAATACTATAGTTCTTTTATACAAATCAGACACATTGAACTAACCATAATAATTAGGAACTATCCATGGTTTTACCAGTTTTTACTCTACAAAAACTCATTCTTAACAAGTACTGTTGTTTTACACTGAAAATAATATATAAAGAATTAGGTATAAACACATTTGTCATTGAAGCTGTACTGAATGTAAGGTAAACTAATAATAATATACTTATTTTACATATTTATTACATTTACATATATTTAGTTATATAGTTTAATATTGTTAGTATTTATTTTATTGATTTATTCTAAGTCAGCATCTAAGACTAATGGCAAGAACTTAATAGATATAATTATTAACGTGTTTAGCAATAATACATGTTGGTAACACTTTAGTTAAAGCCTTTATGTATGCATTATAAATGTAGATTTAATGCTTTAATTATGCCTTGTAATGCACTTTTTAATGCATTGTACATTGTTTATTGTTACACTGCACTTTACATTTGGTTATAATTATTTACTACAAGATATGATGTATTACAATGTACATTATGAATAATTATAATGCATTATACCCTTTAATAACCCTTTATAATGCATTGTACATAAAGGCTTTAAGTAAAGTGTTACCTACATGTTTTATAAAAAGATGTATTAGGGTTTTGAAGTCAGCATGGTCTTACTATAAATACCAATGTTAAACAATGGTTACTATGGAATAACTATGGTAAACATATCATTAATAATGAGTCTACTATTTCCCTTTGATCAGTGTGTATGTTACACAGAGCTCTGATTTTAATTACCATTTGTATTGAGAGTTTGGGTTCTCCTTGCTTCTCCTGACAATGGAGTTCTGGTCTGGAGGCTCTGGCACGGTGGACAAGATACTGTCATTACGGCATCGCAGCTGAAGAGACACAAGCACATACACACCATTTGCCTTCAAATTAAAGCTACATGGAGAGATATACAAATTAGATGAAAATGCATTAAAGCCTACATTTTTAAAGCAGATCTCTGCAGGAGAAATCACTGCACTGGCAACGTTAAGACCTGTGTTCTCAGTGGCTGCAGTTTCTGACAGATCTCCGTTGGTGAAAGGCAAAGCTATATAATGCAAGATGAAATGAAAGGAAATCAAGCTTACAGGAAATTCTTTTTGCAAACATTCGGTGAACAATACCATACAATAACTACATATCAGCTGCAAGTTCACACACAGTACCGTCAGACAACCGTTTACCTTGGAATTGAGGACTTTTGGGTCCAGCTGCTGGAGATTTTGGTCTGTTAATCTAATAAATCAGAATGGCAGATATTGAGACGCAGAAATATTCTTGAACAAAGATGTACAATGAGAGATTTAAAGACATAGGGCCAGATTTAGTAACAGCTTGCGCCAGCGCAAACCGTCTTTTGGCATTAAAATAATACTAACAGGATTTACTAAAGAATAATTAGCGCTGAAAAGGCGTGGATACAGTTATTTTTGTGTCTGACCTTATTGAATATGGATTTGTAGGAGTTTCCCTTTCAAACAAAAAATTTATAGGAGGGGAGTGTTAAAATTAATCACACAACACGATTTACTAACGTTTGCGCTCGTCAAATTACTAGTATTTGCGCCATTATTTAATGCCCAAAAAAAGCATGTCTTAAAGCAGGCGCTAATTTGCGCTGCTCTTGGTAAACTGCTGGTCATTATGGAAATGATCTGGCTGCATCTCTGTTCTTTAATGTGCGCATAGTCAGTAAATCACAGGCAGATTTTTCTCCTCCCATCGGTGCTTTTATGGAATTGTGCTCTAACGCTAATTTACCCCGTTTAGTAAATCTGGCCCATAGCTTCAAGTTTGTACTCACTCTGCCCTTAAGATTACTTCTGCGTTGGAGCTTAGGCTCTTGATCATCAACAGTGTCTTCTCCAGAGTCTTCTGAAGGTCCTCCTGTATTTCCATCAGGTTGCCCAAAGTGCTGAGCTATAATTAGAGGAGTAATGTCTCGTGGCAGACTCTGAGAGTCATGATAAAATAAAAAAAAGAATAACAGCCAATTAGCCAATAACTGATAGGGTGATAAAATACTATAAAAAAGTTATTCTAGTTTCAAAGGGGAAAAATGAGAAAAAACACTAAACTTTTCAATCGGACAGATCGTTTCTCACCTGATCCAAACCATTTTCTTTGGCCATCCGTCTCAGTTTGCACTCCAGGTTGACTATCTTGGCTTCTTTGCGTACGATTTCAATTTGAAGTTCATCGCTCCTCTCTTCCAACTCCCGTATTTGCTTGCGGTACTTGTCTTTGTCAATCAGACATTGAGACACGAGGTGTTGAGCATCATCTCTTGATTTGAAAGCCTGTGGACAGAGAAAACTATACTATATCAATAGCCCTTTTAAAGTAACATAAAATTAACTAATCCAAAGCGCCATCAGTAGGAACTTTAGTACTCAACCTGGTCTCGCTCACGTTCCACCTCTTCCAGCTGCACCATGACCGTATTCATGCGGTTCTTGTACATTTCGCAGTCCTTCACCAAAGTGGAGCACTTCAATTCAAGGTCCTCCTTCTCTTCCAGATACTGTGCATTATTAGATTAAACATTTCTCATTTAAACCCATCAACAGAATAAAGAGCAATGTGGCATCATTCAAAATGATAATCGCATGACCCTGAGAGGAAACCTTACTGTTAGAAGATTTAAAAGCAACAGTTTGTAGGATTTCTTTTCAGCAGATTATTAATACCTACCCCTCATTCCACACTAAACAGTTTCATGTGACTCAAACCTTGCTGACTGCATGTCGAAGAGACAAAGCTTCATCATTTACAGAGAAAAATGCTCTGCTACGGCATAAATTTTCATTGTGTTGTTGCAGGAATTTCCATAGCAAACCAAAACAAGGATTACTTTCCATGTCAATAAACAAACAAACACTAACTTATATTTGGGGATGTGGGATGTCTGGCTTTGACAAGCATTCTGCACAATTTAAAATTGGTTGTAGTGTTAAGAGAGATGCTGGTAAGCTATATAAGACTAGCTCAAATGTTCTTTTTTTTCCTTTGTGGCTGAAGTAGGCCTTCAACACTCTAAAATGCACATTTTATGCAAGAAGTAGAAGATTTGAAAAGCTCCAAAAGAGGGCTGACTGTGATAAGAAGTCATTGCCGCCACCCCTCCCCCTCCCCCTCCCTTCCTGTCTTAGCTCGAATTCTGACACTTTTCACACGTCACTTCAGATGCGCTTCTAATTAGAGCTGCAGCACATTGCAGAAGGGACCACTTAGAGCAGCCAGTCCTCATCAGCCTCTGTCACTTCTCGTTCATGTGTGACAAGAGAAAAAACCTTTGCCTATACTTCATTATTTCTAGCCGTCAACTAAAAACTCTCATGCTCAGACCATATTTAATACACTTAATCCCCCGTGAGGTCGTTGTAATATCACATTTGGCATGTTCATTATGAGGGCATTTGATCATTCGGGATGTGACCAAATTGACCAATATGACCTGTCGCTTAAGGTCTCTGCAAAAAGTGAGCTGTCTACCTAGACAGCTTTTTCAGGCACTATAAAGTTATGGCAGTAAGACTGTTTCAAACAGCAGACAGCAAAGTTATGCTGCCATATAAGATGACTCATTTTGGCAAAAATCTAATGCATTGCTTGCAGATAAGGTAATTGCTAGTTGCAATGCATCTAGCTTGCATATGATTAAAGCCTATACGTATTATTTCATTAAATATGGATACAAAGCTGTTCCACTTTTTTAATGCCATGTCAACACCAAAGGATATTTTCTTAGCAAGAACAGGACAGGATAGTTTAAAACACAAAGACAAACAATAATAAATAAATAAATAAATAAATAAATAAATAAAACTAATATGATACACTACAGTTCAAAAGTTTGGGTCAGTAAGATTTTTTATGTTTTTGAAAAAAAATGTCTTTTGCTCAAGTCTGCATGCATTTGAGTAAAAATACAGTAAAAATAACAATATTGTGAATAATATTACATTTTAAAGTAGGTTTCTATTTGAATATGTTTAAATTTAATTTATTCCTGTGATGTAAAGCTGAATTTTCAGCATCATTACTTCAGTCTTCAGTGTCACATGATCCTTCAGAAATCCTTCTAATATGCTGATTTGCTGCTCAAGAAACATTTCTTATTATTATCAATTTTGAAATCAGTTGTGCTGCTTAATATTTTTGTGGAAACTGTGATACTTTTTTTTTTTTTAAATTTCTGATGAAAACAGAGTTTAAAAGAAAACTGTTTATTCAAAACAGAAATTGAGATTTATACATCATCTGAAAGCTGAATAAATAAGCTTTCCATTGATTTGGTTTGTTATGATAGGACGATATTTGGTCGAGATACAACTTTTGAGGGTGCAAAAAAATCAAAATATTGAGAAAATAGTCTTTAAAATTTGTCCAAATGAAGTTCTTAGCAATGCATATTACTAATCAAAAATTAGGTTTTCATATAATTATAGTAGGTAATTTACAAAATATCTTCATGGAACATGATCTTTACTTAATATCCTAATGATTTTTGGCATAAAAGAAAAATCAATAATTTTGACCCATACAATGTATTTTTGGCTATTGTTACAAATATATCCCAGCGACTTAAGACTGGTTTTGTGATCCAGGGTCACAAATATCTTTACTGTCACTTTTGATCAATTTAATGTATCCTTACTGTATACAAGCATTCAAAAATGTATGTAAAAAAGTAAAACCAAAAAACAAACAAAAAAGACTTATTGACCCCAAACATTTGAATGGTAATTTTTTTTTTCTTTGTGAGTCCTTTTTCTTTTTTCTTTTTTTTCAAACCCTCCATTAGTTCCATTAGTAATTAAAAATAGTGTATTTACTCAACATTTGTATGTGCTAAGTAGGGCTGCAACTAACGATTATTTTGATAATCGATTATTTTTCCGATTAATCGATTAATCGGATTAAAAACCTCTAAATTTTCTTCGTTTATTTTATTGACAAAAACACTTCCACATTCTGCCCAATGTCCTTCAAACAAACGTGCCAGCTGAATGCTATAAAAACATACAGTGCTTCATTTATTAGACCACCTGTCATAATAAAGAGAAAACACAAATATTTTAGGAATCTGTCAAAGAATTGTTTAAATCTAAAAATGTTATTGTCATTTATTGGGCAAATAAACTGAAACAACTACATTTTTATTCACATAAAAAAAATAGCCTCCTGCCTTTCATAACAGCATGCATTCTTGCTGGGATTGCTTAGCTACTTTTTGACTGTAATTGGGTATCTGAAAAAATCTTTCATAGATCTTTCATTCTTTCATCGATAACAGAAATAATTATATTATAGCATTAGAAATAGCCCACTGTTACTGAAGACCTTACGCATATTGGAGGACTAACCAATACAGATAGCAAAAAAATGATTTTAGTAAACACCAATATTGTTAGTTTAGAGCAGCAGTGGCACAAAGCTTACATTATTTGTTATAAACCTTAAATACATTTGTTTTAATAAATTTGTTAAGCACTGTATATAGGCCTATAGTTTAAATCTCTTCATCAAAAATTAAGATAATAAAGATAATAAAGAGGAATAAAAACAAATTCAGTGTTAACCAACTCTTTGATCACAGTCAAGTTTACTGTAATTTCTTTATCCTGTAAAAGGCGCCTATGAAGCGTCTGATATTTATCTTCAGACAACTATACGCAGTTATCCCTTTACAGTTCCTACTCTCATAAAATACGTGCACTCCATGTTGACTTGTAAACCTTAATTGAACGTTCAACAACAGATATTTCAGCACAATGAATATTTTTGCGCTGAATATTAATCCCTCTCTGACGCGCGTTCACGCTGAGGACACACACGCATCTGTCAAAGCACCTGACAGGACAAGCCATTACACTAATGCATTAGCTTAAAGCTTAAAATAAAGAATTCTCATGTTTTGTGCAGCTTGGATCACGTAACTCTCCCGCAGCATCTCATTCTGTTTCCTCCACTATTTTCAGATGCATTTTGACCACAGAAATGCGTTATTCAGTGCTGTAATTTGACGCGACCGGCTGAAGTTGGACGTGCACTGTGGGCAGACCCGACTAATCGATAATGAGAATCGTTGTCGATGATTTTCATTATCGATTATAATCGATTTTATCGATTAGTTGTTGCAGCCCTACTGCTAAGCATTGTTTGGAAAGGAGCTTGAAGCTGAAATGATTATTTCAGTATAAGACTGGTCCTAACCTTGTCACGGAGCTCCTCGGCCTGTCGGATCTCTTCGTGCAGGTTATAGAGTCTGTTGACTAGCTCCTGACGATCCTCTAGAGCCTCCTGTCGGTCATGCTCCAGGATATCTAAGATGGCCTTGTCTGAATCAGGTAGAGGCCCGGGCTGTGCATAAAAAGAAACAAAACAAGCATACAAATCAACTTTGAAATCTCTGACTTTGAGTAACCTTTCCCAACTGTTTGCTTTTCACTGTCTTCTATTTACTGTGATGCAAAAAGTATCTCCACCTGTATGATGGACTGCAACTCCTGGAGTTTGATCTTCAAGACCTCATTCTCTCGCTCCAGCTCAAATATCTGCTCTTTCCGAGGTCGGTTCTCAATGTCATTCTTCAATTTCAGAGATTGCCTCCTCTCCATTTTGCACTCCTCCTCCACCTTGTTCAACTTGTGCTTTAGTTGGTCAATCTAGTTGAAATGGAGAGACAGCAGTCAACATTTGTATCCCACATAATATATATAATATAATATATATTTATATCCCAAATCATCTGTGTAAATATGCGTGACCCATCACTTTTAGCAGTAAATACAGAAGACAGAGAGATTTCTGAAGACAAAAATCAACTCGAATCGTCCTGCAATGGTTGCAGAAGCCCTCTGACCTCTAGCTGAAGGTCTCGGCTCCTCATCACGGCCATATTCTTCTCCTCGCTGAGCTGGGCATATCGCATAGCCAGCTGATAGTTGTCGTCCTTCACCTTCATAAGTTCATCGTTATAGTTATTACGCTCCTCTTTCATCTTATTGTAGCGTTCCTGAAAAGTGTGCAGCTCCTGGTTGGCCAGTCGTAGCTTCTTGTGCTCATCTTCTAGCGTGCGGCATTTGGTCATGATGTCCACCCGCTGCACGTCTTTAGCCTTGGACTGCTGCTGAAGCTTAATGACTTCATTCATTAAAAACTGGATTAGCCCTTCCTGTCCCTCTTCCACTACAGGAAAATAACAAAATACAGTCAATTAAACATTACTGCACAAAAAAAGTTGCATGGAATTTTTGAAGTGTCATGCAAATATCATGATATATATTTATAGTAATCATTTATCACCACCTGACACCATTAGTGTACCATAGTAGCACCACAGTAATTGTATATAAGGCTACAGCACGAATCTAAAAGGGGATTTATGGCAGAGGCTCATCCCAGAGGGGAAGCAGGTGGAAGGCAACAAACATTTTTAAGGCATAGTCGTAGGTCATTTATATGGGCAGCATTTGAAATTTAAAAGTGGCTCACCGACTATAGTGGAACATCTGCGTGTAGGCTCCTTCCCCGTGACAAGTTTGTAGAGGTCAGGGTAGTACAACTCTAAACTCTCTAGAAAAACCACATAGCCTCGCTCTCCCTTTGTGTGCAGGATATCCAACAACCGACCTGAAACATAAACCACTGCAGCATGACTCTTGTTGAACTGAAAAAAGTGCAATGAGTTATTTCTACCTGACGTGACCTTTATAGATTACTTTAAATAGTATATGTTAATGTGATCAGGATGAATCATTAGCAGAATTTTTTTATTTTTTATTTTTTACTAAATTTAGTCAATATTTCGTCATGTCATATGTATTATTTTTCACTCTTGGCTAAAATTCCATCTAATTTTACAGCAGTTCGTTAGCTGACAAGACTAACTATTTGTATAAAACAGTTGTTTTATAGTTGTTATAGTTGTTTTATAGTTGTTACTGTGTCTGTGTGTGTGTGTGTGTGGGTGGGTGGGTGTGGGTGTGTGTGTATACAGTGCCTTGCGAAAGTATTCAAACCCCTTCATTTTTTTTTTTCCATGTTTTGTTTTGAAGCAGCCTTATGTTAAACTGCTTTAAATTACTTTTTTTCCACATCAATCTACACTCCATACACCATAATGGCAAAGCAAATCAGTACTTAGCTGAAGCACCTTAATAGCCTCAAGTATTTTTGGGTATGATGCAACAAGCTTTGCTCATCAGCATTTTGCAATTATCTGCCATTCTTCGCCTCACCTGTTCACCTCTCAAGCTCCGTCAGGTTGGACGGGGGCAGATGCACATTTTCAGGTTTCTCCAGAAATATCTGATTGAGTTCAAGCTCAGGCTGTGGCTGGGCCACTCAAGGACATTCACAGAGCTGTCTATAAGCCACTCTTGCTGTGTGCTAAGGGTCATTGTACTGTTGGAAGGTGAACCTTCTGCCCAGTCTGAGGTTCTGAATGCTCTGGACTGGGTTTTCATTAAGGCTATGTCAATATTTTGGTGCATTGAGTTTCTCTTCTACTCTGACGAGTCCCTCAGTCCCTGCCGCTGAAAAACAGCCCCACAGCATGAGGCTGCTACCAGCACACTTTACTTTTGGGATGGTACTCTGCAGGTGATGAGCAGAGCTGGTTTCCTTCAAATATGATGCTTAGAATTGAGGTTCATCAGACCAGAGAATCTTGTTTCTCAGAGTCTGAGGGTCCTTTAGGTGCTTTTGTTTTTGCAAATTCTAAGTGTGTTTTCATGTGTTTTCACTGAGGAGAGGACTGAGTCTGGCCACACCAGCGTAAAGCACAGAAGAGTCCTGGTTGTTCCAAACATCTTCCATTATGGATAATGGAGGTTACATGCTTCTGTGAACATTCAATGCAGCAGAATTTTTTTCTGAACTCTTCCCCAGATGTGTGGTTTGATGCAATCCTGTCTCTGAGCTCTATAGGCAGTTTTTTTTTTTTTTTTACCTCAGGGCTTGGTCTTTGCTCAAATATGCATTTTCAGCTGTTAGACCTTTTATTAAGACATATGTGCCTTTCCAAATAATACCCATTCAATTGAATTTGCCGCAGGTTAATGTCACCCAAAGTGTGATAAAATTTACAAGCAAAATTAATGCTCCTGAGCTAAATTTCAACTGTCCTAGATAAGGGTATGAATACTTATGCAATGGAATCGTTTAAGTTTTTTATCTTTAATAAATTTGCAAAGATGTTAAAAACCTGTTACTTGCTTTGTCATTATGATGTATGTAGTGTAGATTGATGTGGAAAAAAAAGTAATTTAAAGCAGATCAACATAAGGCTACAACATAACAAAACGTGAAAAAAAAGAAGGGGTTTGAATACTTTCGCAAGGCACTATACACACACACACACACACACACACACAGTAACATCTTGTGATCCATTAGAATGAGTAACAAATTATTAAAATAATTAAAAATACAACTATTTGAAATGAAAAGCAGAAAAAATAATGATTTTGGACATCAAATGTACCTGCAATTATAGAATCACCCATATATATTTCTTAACATATTTCAAATATTAAAGTCAGAATGAAATGGAAATTTACTTTGGAAATCTCTTTTCTAAATGCATGTTATAGTGATCTTATTGTGAATGATTCATCCGCTCAACTGAAGAAAAAAATTCACCTACATCTTAGATGGCCTGACAGTAAATTAACAGCATTAACAGCATTTTTATTTTTGGGTGAACTATCCTTTTAAACATACATAATATTTAAAAAATAAATAAATAAAATGAAAAGAAGAGTCAATTATGATTATATTTTTAAGTATATTATCATATTATTATTTCCATTATTGATGAAAAAAAAAGTACAAAAAAAAGTTGAAATTGAAGTGAAATTAATATAAAATAATTTAATAAATAATAAATTTATAATAATAATAATAATAATAATAATAATAATTAAATAATTTCTAGGCTAGATTAAATAAAACTAGGCCCTCAGACTGTCAGGGTCCTGCAGACATGCTTATCCAAATGACATTATTCAATCAGCCTTATTGCTTAGGGGCGCGCAGGTAGACCTTCCAGCTTTATACGAATCATATTACAAATCTAGCTGGCAGCTCAAGTACTGATTGTGTTTGGTATAATATTAAAAATGTTTAATAAAAAATGTATAATTAGAGTTTTAAGATCATTTAAGATCATTGACTTTAACATCCATCATGAGAGACAATTGTTAATTTACCTCAGATCTCGAAAAAAAAAACTTAAAAGGAAAAAAGTGAAAGCATGTGTATTCCATGACAAAGACTTTTTTTTTTATTTGATTATGTATTCATCCACTTTGTTGCAAGTGTGAAACAACAGCAGGCTTGCAGAGAGGGCTCCGCCCACACGATCTTCCAATTGGCTGTGATTTGTGATTGTTTTTGTTGCATCTTATAGAAATGTTGCGCCTGGTGTGGACAGACAAATTTTTTATTGCATTGCTTCTGGTTAAACTCTGTAGTGTTGCTGTAGCAGGGAATGCCCAGATTTGTCTTTGATAAAAGAAGTGCATCGTATTTTAACTCACTAGAGAAAGTCGCGGCACAAAAAGTACTTGAAAGATCTTCTGTATTACGTGCCAAACTGCCGGTCCCAGAGGGAAAAGACAATCATTAGGGGGCTGTGAAAATCCCAGCCGTGGTAAACAAGCATTTTGATGTGCTGCTTTGTGACAAACAAACAGCGCAGACTTTAGCAAGCTGCTCGGGCGAAATCCCTGTCACCCGTTTTGCCTGTGGCCGTTCGGAAGTTGAAAAATGACACAGAGGTTCAGGAAGGAGTCGTTGGGAAAGAAAAACTACAGCGGCAGCTCACAGGATTAAAAGCGTCCATTCATCATCACATTACACCACTGGAAAAACACAGTGAAAGATGGGGTGACCGAGTAACTGATTGATGATGTGATTTGCATGTAAATGTTTTCAGCATTGAATTTGCATTTCCATATTCCACGGTGTTTAGTATTTTCTGTCACTGGCATCAATGAATGTTGATGTCCCTTCAATACGATTTGGAGAGCAAAACCAACCTTGGGTGGAACCGTATCAAATCATCAACAATGCTACGGTATACGCTTAAGCGGACACCAAAACACTGAATAATACCTGCTCGGTTGACTTTGGACTCCAGCAGGCGAGAGTTGAGCACCTCGTCTTCGTCTTGTTCGTCGATGACCTTGCATTGGCGCAGATATGAGGTCAGCTTGTTGGGGTTGATGAAACGGCACAAGATGTACCGGTTCTTCTCGGCATTCTCCCACAATGCCTGCCCATAGTCTAGCAAGTTCATTGAGCCTCCGTTCTCCATTCCTGCAGAGGCCTCTATGAGACGAGAATGGGAGAGAATCAAATTTTAGATGCTGTTTCGACACTCCTTTCACACCCATAGCATTGACAGCCCATCAGATAAAAAAAACAAATGTATTATTGCATGCACAAAGATAAACGTGCCCATTCAGCCATGATAAATGGATAGACACGATCGGATTTACTTCCTTCAAGCAGTTTTATGGTCTAAAATGAGTAATTTATTGGCTTTTTTTATTTTTTTTTTACAAATAAAATATAATGAAAAGTGCCTGAAACCAACTGCTCTCAATAAAAGAGAAGCTTTAGGGGCTCCCTGTGGCAAAATTAAAGTCTGATGGTCTAACATTTGAAATGAAGAAATTAAGACAACCATAATCATTACCATTGTAATTTTAACAGTTATATTGCGAGATAAAAATTTTTACATTATTTTATTAAACACTTGATTTGTTTTACTGTGGAATACTATAAAAAAGGTGATATTTTGGTTAATATTTTTATTTATTTATTCATTTATTCATTCATTTTATTATTATTATTATTATTATTATTATTATTATTATTATTATTATTATTATTATTATTATTATTATCAGGGCTCGAATTAAGGGGGCATGGCATCCCCCTGGTCGAAAAAAATGACAACGAGCATCCCCTCTGTAAAAGCACCATCCCCCCTTACCATCCCCTTTGGATTATTAATTTGGTGTATTACGTAAAACTTATCATGCACATGAAATGTTAAAATTCTCTACTTATGATCATTTACGAACTAAATAACCGCGATTGGCCAATCAGAACTTGGTACTGTAACAAGCTGCGCACAAGCAGAAGCAATTTCATAATTTTTTCGCGCAAAATGGTTCAAGCGCAACTTCTGAAGTTCTTTTAAAAGCAGAAAATTATTTTTCCTTGATTACAATTTAAAGACATTCTCTTGACATAATGTATGTGTGACTGTGAGGGACTGAGAGACGATACGAGAGCTGACATTATCCAACTTTGAGAAAAAAAAACAAAAAAAAACAAAACACATCTTGGGAGTCCAAAAGCATTCACTGCGCGATGAAGCCCATTAGAATACAGTTAGAATGCCCTTATAATTCCAGCAATGAAACAAAAAATATGAGTTTTTACGTTTTTATATTCATTGTACAAGCAATCTACTTTTCTGTATATCAGCACGTGTGTGAGGCCGCAAGCACAAATGTGCTATTAGTTTTATACAACAGTGCATAGCAACACAGTGTTTCATTCCGTGAATGAATCAGTTTTTGAATGAATCGAGTGAGCCAGTGATTCAACGGTCCATTCAGATGGTCTTCTTTCATTTCTATTGAATCAGCCGTTTTGAACGAATCGTTTGACATGAATGATTCAGTAAGTCATTTATTAAAACTGGGACTTGCTGCCACCTACTGGCAGTTTTATTGTCATATTTATTAATCCATGACAGACCTAAACCAGCCAAGGTGCCAGCACAAAAACACATTCAGCAAAATATTGTTTAATTATCAATATTGACCAAAATTCCTCTATTTCAGGCCCCAGAAGGAAAAAAAAAAAACTTATAAATAATAGTTCATTTAATAAGGCTAATTTTTCATTAAATTAAACCTTTTTAAAAATGAGACCAATTTTGTAATCATTGTGTAAAATTAGCCACAAGAAACTCCACCACACCACACCACAGCACACCATCCCCCCTGATTTTTTTTTTTTTTTACAATTCGACCACTGATTATTATTATTATTGAGTTTTGGCCACATTTTGTACCCTACAAACAAGCATACCAAATCCGGATTTTGACCTCCACAATTTTATTAGAGAAATCCAAGTTTTCCCCCAAATCATGCAGCTCTAAATATAATCAATTGTTTCAAAACAATCTTCCATTTCTGCTGACGTCACTGACCATGCAGACTTTAGTCAGGTTAGATAATCAATTTTACAATGATGAAAATGAGGCTGTGAGGGACAGACTTATAGCGCTAGATTTAGTAACAGCTTGCGCCAGCGCAAACCGTCTTTTGGCGTTAAAATAGTACTGTCAGGATATACTAAAGACGTGCAGTGAAGAATTAGCACTGAAAAGGCATGGACAGTTATTTTTGCATCTGACTTTATTGAATATGCATTTGTAGGCGTTTCTCTTTCAGATGCAAAATTTATGGGAGGAGAGTATTAAAATTAATTACGCAATGCAAATTAGTAACATTTGTGCTTGTCAAATTACTGGTATTTGCGCCATTATTTAACGCCCCAAAAAAAGCATGTCTTAAAGTATGCGCTAATTTGCGCTGCTCTTGGTAGATTGCGCTGGTCATTATGGAAATGATCTGGCTGCGTCTGTATTCTTTAGTGTGCGCATTGTCAGTAAATCATATGCAGAATTTTCCCCTCCCATCGGCGCTTTTATGGAATTGTGCTCTAACGCTTATTTGCCCTGTTTAGTAAATCTGGCCCATAGTCTTTAAACCACACATCATTTTTAACTCATAAGTTTCTAAATTGTTTTAAAGTGTTTTTGTCTACTGAACAAGTCAGATGTTTTGTCAACTGAACTGTACAATCCATTTAACACTGTTTTTCTATCCCTCACCATACTACATTTTTTCTACCGTTTCACTCAGTTGCAAACAGAGTTTCATGTTGACTTGTTTGCTCAAATGTTGATTATAGTTTATTTAAATGCTAAATGAACTTTTTGTTACAACAGATCCATACAATATACAAAAAACACGTTATTAAACTGTCACTGACACTTCCAAATGTGTAATTTTTAAGTTACAATGATTAATGTTTAAAAAATTGTGGAATTACTTTCACATCACTACCTTTAATACCCATTTATTATCTTTAAATATCTTCTCTATAATGTCAACAATAAAACACAATTCATGCAAGAGTGACCTGCAGCTGTGGCAGCTCTGTGCCACCATAATGACACATTTGTGTCCTTGCGGCGAGCATCATGTTTCTGTGCGCAGTCACACACTGCCTCGTTTCAGAGAGGTGAAATAAACCATATCTTTTTTTTTAACCTTGTGAACAGTGGCTGTGAAGATGTCACAGCACATGACTGAAGTGAAAGCGCAGAAGACAGTTTATCTCCACTAGTGCTGAACTGAGCTGATAGTCTTCTGAATATCTGATGGCTGCAGTACACAAGCATGTGAATCAACCGTGTACCTGGATCAGAGATTGCAGCCCAGTGATTAATGGTCGAATGTTATGAATAGTGAGAGCAGGGCTGCAGATGGCAGATAAAACACTGATATAGGCTATACATAAGACAGTTTGAAGGCACAAATATCCTGAAATCAAATTAACACTTAAATGTGCAAACACCTATGAACGGTCGCAGCTAATTTCATACTAGATTCATATATTTATTGGTTTATTAATGTAATTAATATCTTTGAGAATGTATGTATCTTAAAGGGATAGTTCACCAAGCTCAAGGAGAAATGTCTGTTTTTTTTTTTTCCTTTCTTCAAACTATCTTCTTTTTTGTTCAACAGAAGAAAGTCACTCAGGTTTGGAATGACATGAGGGTGTGCCGGTTGCATTTATTTGATCAAAAATACAGTAAAAATTATATTTTGAAACATTACAATTTAAAAGAACTGTTTTTATATTTTTAAAGATATTTTAAAAATTTAATCAATTAGATTTAATGTGTCAAATGATGCTTCAGAAATCACTCTAATGTGCAGATTTGATGCTCAAGAAACTTTTCTTATTATCAATACTGAAAGCAGTTGTGCTGCTTAATAATTATGTGGAACTTTTCATTTTCAACATTTTTTCAGGATTCTTTGATTAAAAGAAAGTTCAAAAGAACAGCATTTATTTCTAATCCTACTGTCACTTTTAAACAATTTAATGCATTTTTGCTGAATAAAAGTTCATTTAAAAAGAAAAATCTGAACCTTTGGTTGTAAACTGAACCTTTTAAGAGTTTTACAAGTGTACAAGTCATCCTTATAACATGGTTCATTATCACACAGTCACCATATCACAGTTCCATTCCTTGGAAGAAACTAACTCACAATGAAACTAATAAATGATGAGACTTTCTCTGGGGAGAACACTTTGATGTCTCACCTACTTTGAAGAGACAATACAATGTGTCTTTGTGTCTTTTTCTGGCCTTTGAGCCAATTTATTCCTGCCAAAAAAAAAAAAAGTTCCAGCATGCTCATGACCTCTCATATTTTCCCTGAATTTCTGTAAGACATAAATGTAAATTAATGTGCAGCAACGTATTAACACAAGGCTCTCCATGACAAATTTCTTTGCATACATTTTGCGGCGAACAGACGCGTTGAAGGTGCAGTCGGCCCCCTTCGGCTGCATAATACCGGCATTGTTCTCCAGCACTCCATGGGCCTTTGCAAATGAAATCAAACATTAATACTAATATGCCCACACATTCCAAACTCCATTCCTATATCTGCCCTTTCGCTTTTGACCCTCAGGCTCTGGAACGGCTGCATATGCAACGCAAACCGACCGTAATGGCCTTACTTCCCCATCCCTACCAGACAGGAGACAGTTGATCAGTGAGTTTCTGGTTAAAGCGAAGGAATAACTACAGCCAGCGTTTGGCATTTTTATGTGCAGTATCTAATGTGGGAGGGATGAAGACATGTTGAATACGCAACATCAGGAGTCATGCAGCTAATATTAGCCATCAGCATCCATTGTTGTTCAAAAAAAGCAAAGAGAGCTTCTCATTTACGGAAATCAGAGAAACGCGTGGGAGAGAGTTTGAGAGTAAAATTTTGAAAGCAAATGAGGGCGAGAGCATTCTCCCACGATGAAAACGCCCCCCTTTACGAGATCAACATCGGTCTTGTTTGGGAAACTACAGGTTTCTCCCCTCACATTTTAGCACAATGATTAACAGCAATATACTGTCATTTATCACTTTGACTTTGTGTTCATGTCAGGACATGACTCAGCCTAGTCAAAAATTAAGCATCACGTACCGCGGTTTACCCTGACAGACACACAAACACGCAGTCCACCCCCACCTCCGTCTTATACCTTGACCAGATTTCCTCTTCACTTATTTTGGAGTTAGTGAGTAAGAGAGCGCTCTTCACTTCCTCATTTCATTAGCAGGTGTTTAACTTGGCCTCATAAAAGGAGAAATGTTGGGAGCACATTTGAAGTTGCACAGCAGAAGTGATACTCTTTTTGAAGTATATTTAAATTTCAAATTATCAGGAGATCAACTTCCACTTTCCAGAGTAAGTCAATATAAATATAGTGCATCTACATCGGTGTCTAGGTGCATCTGAAAGTCACTGTTAGTGTGGAAAGATAGATGGATAACTGGAAATTAGTATTATTTATTGATTTTTATGTTTTATATTTTTTGGCTAAAGTCAATTTATTCACTATAAATTATCCCAGTATGGAGGAATGATTGAAATTGCATGAATTTGGATACAGTTCCTGAATATATAATGCACTTTGTATTATGTTACATTTGCGTCACGTCTCGAACAATGAAAAAACTAGCTGGAATCTGATTTGACCACTGAGACACATTGAATAAAATTCTGATTTGAAGCAGATTTCAAACCATACATGGTTTTGGTTAGATTTTTTAATACTCAGCAAAGCTGCATTTATTAAATCAAAAACTTGAAACAATTGTTTTCAATTTGAATGTATTTTTGAAATTTAATTGACTCCTGTGATGAAAAAGCCCAAATTTTCAACAGTCATTACTCCAGTTTTCAGTGTCACATGATCCTTCAGAAATCATTCTAATATGCTGTTTTGCTGCTCAAGAAACATTTTTTATTATTAATAATGTTGATAACAGCTGTGCTGCTTAATATTTTTGTGAAAACTATAATACTTTTTTTTTCCAGAATCTTTAAAGAACATAAAGTTAAAAAACAAATTTAGAAATAGAACTTTTGTTAGAAATCTTATAGAAATCTTCTGTAACATTATAAATATCTTTACTGTAACTTTTGATTAGTTTAATGCATCCTTGCTGAAAAAAAAAAAAAAATTCAAAGAAAAAAAAAAAAAACTAAAGAGGATCAAGTCTGAAAATTCTTATTTTTGCTGCCTGGTTGAAGAACGTCAAGGACCTACAGTTTTGTGCTTGTTTAACAGAAGAATATTTAAATTTTTTCAAGTTCACTGAGCGTCTAAGAACAGTGAAATTGTATGTTACATCTACAGGTTGTTTAGCTCTGCACCACGCTGCTGTCTATCCCTGTGGGACCCTGCTTGATTGATTTTCAGTCATGTTAAAAACCAGCGCAAAACCAAGCTAGCGGAAGCCCTTACCACGTGCTCCTGTGGCTCCATCCGATTTTAGAAAAAACCACAAACCAAAAGCACCTCATCAGCCAATGGGCTGCAACCCTGCTCCTCCAAGCTATCAGTTCGGGGGAACTGCACCAAGCTGTTTTGTGTGAAAGTGAAACACGCTACAGCAATTCTGATGTGGGGCCTTGCTTACAATGACTGAAATTTTACTATCTAAACATTAGGGCCAAGGGTATTCTGACCTATCTAAGACTGTGATGATGAGAAAACTAAATGTAGCATTTCAGTAAGATAAAAACCTGTATATGCCATGTCTTATTGTATAAACATAACAGAACGCTACTTCCTTAAATGAACAGTTCACGCAAAAATGAAAATCATTTAAAACACCCTCATGTTGTTCCGAACCTGCATGACTTTCTTTCTTTTGAAACACCAAAGGACTTCAAAATGGCCCAAGAGAAAAGGGACGGGTGAAGCTCCAAAAATGACAAAACAAACAATGCACCATAAAAGTGGACTATGGAACTCATGGGCAATATTCCAACCCTTCTGGAGGCAGAAAATTGCTTACTATGAGAAGCAGGCCAAAATTTCTTTCGGAAAATCTTCCTCTCTGCTGAAGTTCTTAAATCACACTCAGTTCAAATGCCATGTCAGGTTTGCACACCAAGTTTGACATCATTGGCATGATGTACCATATGTGACCCTGGACCGCAAAACCAGTCTTAAGTCGCTGGGGTATATTTGTAGCAATAGCCAAAAATACATTGTATGGGTCAAAATTATCGATTTTTCTTTAATGCCAAAAATCATTAGGAAATTAAGTAAAGATCATGTTCCATGAAGATATTTTGTAAATTTCCTACCGTAAATATATCAAAACTTCATTTTTGATTAGCAATATGCATTATTAAGAACTTCATTTAAACAACTTTAAAGGCAATTTTCTCAGTATTTTGACTTTTTTTACACCCTCAGATTCCAGATTTTCAAATAGTTGTATATCGGCCAAATATTGTCCAATCCTAACAAACCATACATCAATGGAAAGCTTATTTATTCAGCTTTCAGATGATGTATAAATCTGAATTTCGAAAATTTGACCCTTATGACTGGTTTTGTGATCCAGGGTCACATATGTGAACTGTATACGAGCAAGGCTGAGATCTGAGAACCATGGAGGAGGAGGAGATGATGTTCAGCAAGATGTTCTGAAGCTTCAGCAAGACTAAGAATATACTGCATTAAGTATGTTGTATGGAGTTCTGTGGTGCTTTCTAGCCATTTTTGAAGTTTTGGACATTTGTGTTTCACAGAGGAAAGTTATAGAGATTTAAAACAACACTGGCATTTTGATTTGAACAGAGAGATTTGAACAAAGATGACAATTTTCACAATTTTGGTTTAACTACCTCTTTAAACCTGGAGAACTAGAGCACTAAACAAAGGTCTGAACAATTTGTTTCTCATGATCGTAAAAATAGCATTCTACATTAATTTTATAGTCAAATTTGGGAAATGAAGTTTCAAGAAATTAATCTTTTAATTCAGGAAGGAGGCATTCAAATGATAAAAAGTAACAGAAAGGCATAACGTTAAACACGAAAAGAAACATGAAACACGAAAGAATCCTGAAAAAGAAATGTATTACGGTTTCCATAAAAAAAAATTAAGCAACACAACCGAACAGAAACTGTAAGGTTTTTGTCTTCAAATAAATGCAGCTTTGGAGAGGATACAAGACTTCTTTTAAAAACGTTACAAAATCTTACCAACTCCTAACTTTTGAACAGTAGTGTTTATCCATATCCATCTTATTCCTTAAGTAAGCATATGGGCGAGACTTCCGGTTCATTAGCCGCTATAGGGAAATAACGAGATGAATAACAATGTGCAGTAAACGGTAAAACTGTTTGCATTACAAACCAGTGTGTTCATAATTAACATACACTAAAATATGGTAAGACACACCAATTTGCAGTATCGAGCAGCAAAACAAGCAGTTTTGTACAGCAAAAGATAGATGGAAGCAAATGAGATTGTAAGAAAGACCCATAAAATTAACAAATGGCCGTGCCCATTTATACATGAAGAAAAAGTTGGATAAAAGTTTTTTATTTTTTTTTTTACTTTTAATTCCCATAAAAAGTAAATTCCCATACTATTATTCTAAAATGTGATTTACAGCTCTTCTTTCCATGAGCTGTTATTTCTGCACAACTAACATCAAACAAACACTGACTGTTTTCAAACTAGTTTCCCAAATCCTCCCCTATCTGCAACTGGGGAGACAAATAAGACAGTGCTATTCCAACCTTTTTCATTATCAAAACCTGACTTAGTTTAATTAATAAACCAATAAATAAACAAAGGAATGAGGAATAAGATCATCAAAAGTCATCAAAGCATGCTTCCTGAATTCCTGTTGACAGTGTGCCATTGACAGCCAGCCAGCCAAATAGCAGCATTAGATCACAAACCACATTTCAATTTAAACTTGACGACAGAATGTACAGATGCAACCGAGATTTCTGAAAAATGCTACTCGCCCAGATCAATGACAGAAATATTCATTTGTTTCAAATGAACCATAAGAAATCCATTGTTTTGGGTTGAAGAGCGAGTCTGCACATTCCAGCTGTAATGCATCCGCTTGGAACCGGATACAAGACCCAGCAAACACTAACAATTCAACCTTTGTGAGAGACGATGCCTTGCACATGAACCTAAGAGCCAATCTGATGACATTCACAATTCAGAAACAGGAGCTTTCTACTCTCCCCCAGTCAGGTATAGCATGTGGTTGACATGGCATGCTTTTCATGTGTATTTGTGGACTATAAAAATCTGTGCTCGCACATTTCTATTTAGGTTTCTGAGCGAAACGTCAAAATTCTCATATTGTTCAGAATGTTTATCTATGTTTGCACTTGAACAAAAATGAGCTGAAGTTAATGAACATTTAAGTTTTAATGCTTAAACTTGTTTTATGACATTACAAATCTTTAATAAAAGTCCATCCAGGGCACATTTGTGATAAAAGTTAAACATATTTCATCCAGGAAATGACTTCAAGACATGGTGTGACACCATACTTTAAGATTTGTAAATAGTTTGAACACCTCTGTAGTGAAAAACTTCTTGTTAACCAGGAAAAACAGACCTAAATACATTAGATGGTTGTCTCAAAGTTTTGCCTTGCCATTTCTTCATAAAACAGCACTTTTTCAAAGCCCCACATTCATAATTCATATGACGTGATAACGTTTTACATTTTTGTGTCAGCAGTACATTAAAAGCATTGTTATCATTATGCCACAGATTGGTCTTGGGGTCATATTAGACTTTATATTTTAAAAAATTGATTTATTTCTGTTTGTTATTAAAAGGCATGGCTATGTAGATTATGTATGTACCATATTATAGTACTTAGACACTTTTGAAGGTACCTTAAATGTCCTATTGTTTACATAAGGAAATTAATTAAATATATTAGAAACCTGTCTCTTATGACTGTGGTGTTCTTGTGATGAATTTAAACATTCCATTTTATAAGTTCCTCAAAGAACTGCCATTAATAGTAGTAATAATAAAAAAAATGCCTGAAGGTTCTTCAGAAAGTTCCCAATGCACACAAAACCAGGAATGACTAAATAGAAGTGGAATAAATGAACAGAAGCATTAAAAAATGTATATAAGTTAATAAATAAAAGTATTTTTGTGTGTGTGTTCAATAAGTAATTTGTTTTCTCCATGCATGCACGAACTTGAACTTGCTCTAGCCTCTTAAGACCCAAAAAAAAAGTTTTAGGAAAAAAAAAAGTTTTTTTTTTTTTTTTTTTCCCCCATGTCTTTACATTGTTAGAGCATTAAAAAATAATGTTAAAAAAAAATAAAATAAATAAAAATGATATTTCATTCATAAGTTATGCTATGTCCTCATTTGAGGACATCGGGACTCAATTTCTTTAAAAAAATAAAAAGACATGAATGAACATGCATAGGCAAAAACAACTGATATTTTAAATCACCAATACATTTTTAGTTTTCAAAATTTTTTTTTTTTAACCAAACTTTGTATAAAGATGATTCTCAACTATGTTATAACAGAATGATTCGATATACCATTTTTCTTTCTGCAAAATGTGTGTAAAATGGCCATAAACGGGTTTTCTCATTATATACAATGTATCTATAAACTAAATCTAATTTGCATATTAATGTGTTTTTGGGGCAACGTAATGAAAAAAGAAGTGTAATAATGGGTGTAATAATTGACAAGATTTTCATAATAATATATAATATTTCATAAAATATTTAAATATAATTTCTTTCCCTATTCATTTGTTATGTCTCCCAAAATGCGTAATAAACATGCTTTTAGTCCTGGTGTCCTCATATGAGGACATGTATTAAATCAACGTCCTGTTTCATAACAGAAAGTCATATTTTGATTTGAAACTCCATTACATTTTCCTGAGATGTTGATTTATGACACACGATTTAAAAATTAGACAGATTTAAATGATAATTACAAAATATTATCATATTTCCATAAGAGTGTCACTAAATTAATTTCAGACATTTTTGAAGACCAAGGAGAGGGAGTGGTCATGGTGAAACATCCAATCATTTAGTATCTCTGAAAAGCCCTGAATGTGCTCTGTACAGGACATCCAGACTTAAAACTGTGGCATGTAGAGTCTCAGAGAAATTCACTAAAATATAATGTCCTCATATGAGGCTGCAGGGTCTTAAGAGGCTAGAATAACTTTACAACACTTTTCCAGTGTGGCTGTTTGAGGTCTCCAGTATTTTTTCATTTTCACAGTGAGACACTGCCGTGTCAGAAATGAACTCTTTAATTGCTGGGTAATATTTTCCACATAGAATGTATTTTATAAATGGAGGGCATATTACTTTCTAACAATATAAAATACATGCTGTAGATCAAACACTTCAGCCAAAGTATTTGAAATGAATTCTCAAAATGAACAATTATGGCTGTTGCCTAAAAAAAAATAACACCACATATAAATGTAGCTGTAAATAATGCATGTAAAAATGCAAATAAAACATATACTTTAGACACACTGGTAGAACACATTTAATATTTGTTGTTTCAAGTTTAGGAGTGTTTCTTTATGTTAGCTATACTTTCAACAACACCAACCTCTGAGAAATTTTTACAACCATATTTTGAATATTATCACTTTCAGTAATATTTTCTCTGTGAGCCCTATAAATTCCGACCATGTTATATACTATTTTTATAATAAATTGTCTGGTTTTGTTTCAAACTTGACAATCTTTGTTATATAAAAAAATAAAAATAAAATGAACAATAACCTAAACTCTTACGGAATATACTACTGGTGTGTTGCTGACTATTTTCTATTAATTAAAATACTTAGTAGCAACCAATGATATGTGCATATCTTTTTCTCTAAGATTTTTCTAGTCCCAAAACAATAATCACACTTTCAATAGTGTGAATAATATACCATATCATTATGCATATTCATGATATGACATGATGTCTATAATTAAAACATGTTAGGAAATAAATATGCCATGAATTATAAATCACTCTGAATTATTAATCACTATCACATAATTTCTGCATTCAAAACTCATTTACAAATGCATTCACTCATAAATGTCAAATCAAAAATAGTGATTACATTAATAAGGCATTACTGTTTGCTGATGTGCAACAATGCAAATTCCACACTGAGTTTATTCTTTAGTCACTGCTTAATCAACTGGGAGTGGATAAGAAGTTTGCCATGGATGTTTTTGCAGAACATCATGAAACTTGGACACACCAAGCCTCTTGAGGCGTCCCACAATGACTACTATTCCTGTAGAGCAAGCTGTCTTCAAAGGAGAAGACTTTCCTCTCTCCTAAAGTCCTAGTCATTATCAAAGTAAGCATGCCATGACATGTGGTTCAATTTGTTAAGCAAATACGAGGTCAGAATAGCTGTTGAACATACATAGTGCAACCTTGTCTATCCCATTTAACGGTCACATGACGTCTTCACACTGTGCACACACTGAAAAAAAATGACTCATTGAATTTACTAAATTTTTTTTAAGGTAAGTGGTTGCAATCAATTTATTTTAGCTACATTTAAATAAATTTAGTTGAAAGTTAGTCAACTAAATTTGTTTATTTGAATGTAGCTAAAATAAATTGATTGCAACCACTTACCTTAAAAAAATTTAGTGAATTCAATGAGTCATTTTTTTCAGTGCATCTCACAAGCAGGACGGAAGGGGACAGACAGGGTGTGCCTCATTAGGACAACAACAGTTGATATTACATTTAATTGCATTAGTGATTGTGAAAAGAAGGATATTGTGTTAGCTAATGCACAATCATAACCTGATGGCAGAAAGCAACAATGCACCAAATCCCTTGAACAGTGCAACAAGTTGATACATGGAGCATGCAGAAGAGGACAATGACATTTATGCGCACTAAATAAATACCTGAAAAATCCACTACAACACACATTGTCATTGGATTAATGGTGTCAGATTAATGTGGTAGTGTAAGATCCTAAGTGAGTGCACGCAGCACGCACACTTGTTAGTTTCTATCAGTCATTTTGCTGTGGCATCAGACATTCAGTTTATAGCCCATGTTGGAGCTGCAAGATTACACTCGTTACATCCTATTAGTTGGTTATTAGAACTGTAAAGGAGGATGGGTGACTAATAAATGGAAAGAACGACGGATTTTATGAGTAAGATGACATTCAAAATATAGTTTTTGTCTTTCTGCCAAAAAGATAATCTAATTACCCTAATTCATCTGTTGCTCGCATCAGTTTAACATACTTCATTTATGCGCGCAAGTACGCATTGGAAATAACTACTAACCTGCTTCTACACTGATTAAAAGTCAAGTATTGTACACATACTGTTCACCAAGTCCAAAAACACCACTTTAACTTGTTTTGGGAGTATTATATATATAATAACAACGCTGAAACGGTTGGTTTCCTACGTATGACGGTCTATCGGACGCCGAGTTTCGTAGAGAAGTTCGGCTCTGAAGTGTTTACTTACTAAACAGTTAGTTGTATACATCGTCTTCCTCTTTAAATAGTCAGTAAAGTGGTTTACCTGTTGAAGATCACTTCCTGGGGTCTAATTCGACCGTTCCATTCTAGTTACTTGGAGACGCCAGTGTTTGAAACAACTGGACTCTGTCGCAACAACTCACAAGACGAGATGGATCATTGCACCTGCAGCCTCATAGTAAATGTCACTCAAGCGCTGCTGTGCCGAGTGGGCGGAGCTAATAGAGCTCATCACTATATAAACTTACTGCTGCAGTTTTATTTGTTCGAAGTGTAACAACAAAGCGAACAGCAGTACTTTCTGACAATAAAATACTAGCAGCTCACCATGGAATGAAATATATATATACATATATATATATATATATATATATATATATATATATATATATATATATATATGTGTGTGTGTGTGTGTGTTAGTTAGTTAGTTATTTCAAAAGGTTTAATAATAATAAATAAGAATAAAGTGGAGCTTCTTATGTGGTCTCATTAAGCAGTTTAACAACCATTTAAGAAGAGTTTATTTTTATGAGAGGACACTTCTTAAAATTATGTTTTTATTCATTTTCTCATCTCATATTTGTTTCCATCCATTGAACATAACTAATTTTTGTTAGTTGTATTTTTTTTAAATTTGCAATTCAATATTCTCAATTCAATATTCATTTTTCATCATCGTCTAAGTGTAGTCATTCATTGGTGTGTTATTGTTTTGTGCTGGATGAATAGCTTAATTTGCTCGTCTAGCACTAAAATTCAAAAGGTTGCAAATGTGAATCTTAATTATTCTAACAATTATCTTAATGAGTCATTGACACAGTTGTGAAAGCCTCCTATCGTGGTTCATCTAAAATCACTAATAACATAAAAGCTGTAAAATGATCTGTCTCATCTAGATTTCAAACGATCAGACCTGAAAGATGAACAAAGTGCCATAAATAATGTTGGAGTTCCATGAAAACAGTATTATTGAGATAAGCTGTCGGACAGATTTTGGAACATACTGTGTGAAGTCTTTATTTATGTGCTCATTTGTTAGCTTATAGAGGAATTGTTCCTCTCTCCAGCCTTTGACAAATAGTTCCATCATGAACTCTGTGGTACAGAACATGCAAATGCATCTCACAAAACATTTGTTTATGGTAACAGTTACACAAATGTCACACCGTGCTTCCAGAGGGACGGTTTCATCCTTTTTTTAACACTAGACTGAAATGAGAAGAACAAAAATAGACCTGATTTAACTCAAATTTAACTTGACTCAGTGTTTGCATGAGATAAGATGGAAAGTTTTATTTTAACTGTTGTGTAAACACATTGTGGTTCTAAACTTCGTAAAAATAGAGTTATGTTGTAACTCTAGAGTCATGATGTAGGATGAAACTTTACCAAAATTAATGAATAATATAGCTTGGAAATGCTAATGATACAAGGTTTAAAATAGCCTAGCACATTGCCTTTTGTGTAGATTTTGCTAATCCCAGCCTATATAAAAAGCATAGTAAATGATTTATATTATAGGGTTATGTACAACAAATATTACAATAAAGACAACACTTTAAATCAAAGATTTAATTCAGACCTCGCTCTTAAGGTCACGTATATATTTCTTTATATGGCCTACCATATAAAGAAAGTCAGTCAATTAGCTAAAGAGTGTGCCCTCTAGTGGAAAAATACAAAGCAAACGTTAAACTAAAGGTTTCGCTACAATATATACGTATATTATATTAATACTGATTCACTAGTGCGTTTCACTGAAAATTAAATTGCTTCTCCAAGTTTCTTGATTCTCACGCTGTCATTGTTGACTGGATACCTCGAAGACCGCACTTGTTGAGCAGCATTCTATTCTGCTGCTACATATTAATCTGCTCTATGTCAGGTGAAACGAAATGTTTAATTCAGTTTACATTTGCATCATAATTTAATTTTTCATTACCATTCACAAACATCTCTGTGATTCTTAGCATTAAGCTGTCATTTTTTGAAAACCACGTCAGTGGCTCTCACAAATTCATCAAATTTCCAAGCGGGCCTCAAGATGACATTTTGTTCTAGTTATACCAAGCTCTAGAAGGTGTTGGGTAGAAATTGAGAGTATTTTATATATATATATATATATATATATATATATATATATATATATATATATATTCGTTAGCCTTCTTATCGAGTAAATCACAAATGGCGTGAAAAGTCTTGATTATTATTAAGAACAAAGTGGGACCTTGGAGTCAAAAATGCTGAAAAAAACCCCACTGATTTACACTGTTCGTGGATAGAAAATGTAACCACTGAAGTTTGCATGAATGCAAAACCATTACAGCTTTCCAAATATCAAGGGATTATACAGTAATCATATTTGTTCTGATCGTAACTTAAAAATAATAAATTGTTTTCCAAAAAAATTCTCCATTACTGAGAGCCATAACGGATCCAGGCTCTAAACGAGTCCATCAATTTCCTTAGAAGTGAGTAAATCAATGAACATCAGCCTCGATGTAACATTTCTGATCGGTTTGAAGCCTCTTTCTGGTAGACTTGGACTCTTTCATTCTCAAGCACTGTTGGTCAAATATAAATTATTAATGTAATCAAAGCTAATGTATCATCTGATCTATTGATTAATTTGGACACAAACACAAGCTAAATAAATTTATGTACACCCTGGCACGTGTCTGTGCTCTGAATATCTGATTAGGCCCAATGCAAATTTAGGTAATGCTAATCACAGAGCAGAAAAAGGCGCCTGTCAATAGGGAGGTATTATGAAGTTTCTGAAAGCAATGTTCATCTTCAGTCTCTCATTTTCATTTTCATCTGCCAGCGCTGCTCAGTCAAGTCCATTAATAACAGCGGTTTGGCCAGGAATCCATTTCCGTGCCCAGCTGCTCAGCAAAAGCAACAATGAGCCTAAAAATGGTAACAAATGGTCTAGTTATTGACGGTAGTGGAAAGCATTATGTTTGCCTTCTTGTGCAAAAATGAGACTGCTTGAGTGAGAGGGAGGGATGCAGCATGAGCTGTGTGCTCATTAGAGACATATAGAAAAGATTCACAGAAACGTGACCTGTAGGCAGAGATTGGTATTGGCAAATTTGTTGTTGTAGATATGCCATGCTTCTTTAACTTTTACCATTGCTGAAAAGTTCTAGAGGTTGTGACAATGCTATTGTGTTGAAGACATGGGCTGATGACCAAAGTGTTGTCAATGCAACATAACTCACATACAGTATATATAAAATAGTATTTTTTCTTCAAGGACACCATGATAGATTTTTTTCTTCAGAATTCTTTGATGAATAGAAAGTTCAAAAGAACAGAAATGATTTGAAATACAAATATTTTGCAACATTATAAATGTCTTTACTGTCACTTTTAATCAATTTAAGGTTTTCACAGAAATATTAAGCAAAAACAACTGTCTTCAACATTGATAATGAGAAATGATTCTTGAGCATCAAATCAGCATATTAAAATTATTTCTGAAGGATAACGTGACACTAAAGACTGGAGTAATTGCTGATGACAATTCAGCTTTGCCGCAGGTATAAATTACTTTTTTAAAAGTATATTCAGATAGAAAACAGTTATTTTAAATTGAAATAATATTTCACAATATTTCTTAATTAATTATATATATATATGGTCAAATACATGCATTTAGTGCTAGTCTGCATTGAAAACAATAAAAAAAAAGCATATATATTATAGACCCAGGAATGCACCCCTTAATGACTAAATGCCCCTTAAACAGTAAAATACAATCCCAATTAAATGCATTCAATGTACAAAATTCAGAAATGTGAGGTTATTAGTAGAAATATTGTTCATTAAGGATAATCTTTATTTGAGTGCATTTTAATCAAAGTGGGCCCTCTTATACATCTACTGGTATTTAGTGCATTAGACCAGATTGAGAGAGCTATGAGAAGGTCATGTCCTTCACTCCTAATGTGATTTTAGTCTCACAAAAGGCAGACATGTCCTCATCCCATTCATTGTTATAATCTACTCACACAGTGTGCGGGTAAAGGCAACCCGTTCTCTATTATCACATTACTTAAATACAATTGATTTATCTAATGAGGGGATATGAAACTTAAGCGGGATGTTATTCTGAAGAACAGAGGAAAGATGAATCATCATCTCCGCTTTTGAAGCCATTCACTCATGTTTAAGCTGCTCATTTGTATCCATACAAGCCAGCCCACTATTATTTGAATCAAAGACATGGCTGATTATCAGTGAAATTAATATTAATACATCAATTTAAGATGAGGGTACAGACGCATACAGTCTCTAAAGGCTCTAAAGTAAACCAAGAAAATGTGACAGACTGTCATTATGCATTTTACGCTCCATATGGCTGACATGGTGGAATACTAAACCTAAATAGGCCGTTTTTCATCATTCAAACCATTTTTGAACGTCACTGTAAAAAAAAAACTCAGATTTCCTGATTTTTACAGGTACTTTTCTGTACTGATAAAATACATGTTAATGTAAATATTTTATTTTTGCGATTTATTGTCTGGTAGCCCCGCCCACAGCGAAACCTTATTGGACCGTAGCGCTGCTCCTCATGTATACTTAACATCAAACATGGAAGTCGGCGTGATATTTTTTTTGACACGAGACTGATTATGGGAGGTTTATAGAGTCGGATTTATATGACAAATCTATCAAATTCGACAAAAAGTTCCATGATGGCATCCAATGAAACATAACGGAGGTCAAGAAAATACAAGGTATGTGTTCTTCCTGGAATTTCAAGCTGTTCAGCTAAAGAAAGGCTTTCTCAATATGCGTTCTTGTCTGTACTTGTGTTCTTGTGGACTTGTGAAATGTCATCAGTCGTCGCCCAAGTGCTGTTCCAATTCAGAGTTCACATCTAGCCAAGTACAGTTCAAATCCCCGGATGTGTTCTTGCTCCGCCCCTTTTATCGAGCATGCATCCAGAGGTGACTTGTGCGAACTTGAAGCAGCCAGGTATACCAGAATGCATTTGGCACCAATCAGCGAGCGTTAATGACGGAGGGGGAAACCGCAAAATTTTCAAAATATTGCTGTTATTGTGTCATGAAATGCCGTTGTAAGAGTATTTCAGTCGATAATGTAGTTGTTTAAAACTCAAATCTGTGGGTTAATTATAAAGATAGCGCCTATTTGAAAATTTGCTTCGCCGATTTCGGAGACGTGAGCTCCAGGCGATCAGCAGTGCTCATGTATCCGCCGAGAGCAGCCTCACCGCGGCTAGTCCTTCTGACACTTGCCGCTGGCTCTGATGTCTCTGTAGTGGTTAAACATGAGGTAAAATTAGTTTTGGGTATATCTAACAGGCAATCTTTGGTCTCATGAATCTATTATTTCTTCCAGGTCATATCGTTTTGGCTGAGCACAAAGTTATGTTTCATAAATTATTTATATGGGTGATTCCTAGACTATGGGCACTTTTATGTTCTTTGGTCATATTTTTAAAAATACATATAATTTTGGACAAATTCCTCTTTCTTTGTCAAACTAACAATAAAACCACCTTAAAAACTTTTTACTACCTTTCTATTATGTTTTTTTCATACTTTTCAACCTCCTTATAGGTGTCAAAATCACTGTTTTCTCCTTTTCGCACACCCAGACTTTTAAAATTCAACAATGAAAATACAGTTTAAAAATATGACTTATCTGGTAACTATTAATGTACCTGAATTAAGCACTAGTAAAAGAATTAAAATACATTATAGTATTTAATGTGAGACCACTATCAATATTACTTTTTATACAAAATATAGCTGTCACACAGTATTGGTGTCATTTCCACCACAACACAGTAATGTCCCTTTAAAAAGTTTGTGTGAAAGATTGTTTAGGTGGTTTCTATGGAAATGTTCAGTGACATCAGAGCACATCTTGGACATGGAAGGAATTTAAATTTTCATCAACAACATATGAAGAAAAATCAAGGTAAATATTGCTTGATCAGTTAATATATTTATTCTACGTCATTTCCAAACATGCTGTACCTTCAAGGGTGTTTTTAAAAAGCTAAAAATTTTAAGTTAAATAAGAGTATTTTGCATACATAAAATGCTAAGTATTAATTCAAAGCTAATCAGTGAAGCTATCTTCCATTTTTTCACAAAAAAACTACAGAAATGTCATTTCCACCACAGTCATTTCCACCACACTGCCTCTGTGGTGGAAATGACATTTATGGTTACAAAGTACAATTGATATGTTTAATGACTTTGTGAAATGAGTTTAGTGAGTGTGATGAGTTTAAGACTTTTTCTAATAAATATCTCTGCTGTTTCTCTACATTCACATTAATTCATTGTCATTTCCACCACACCCTGTCATTTCCATCACCACACATTTTTCAAAAAAATTTAAAAAGTTCTCATCACACATTAAAAATGTATCCACAATTTATGAGATCATGCTCTACTTAATATAAAAATTCAAGTTATTTATTTTCTAATAAGCTCTTACCCAAACCAGTATTAAATTTCAGAGAGTGACAGGTGGACAGTTCAGCATTTGGTCCTTAGGGCAGTTCATTTATCTCATTGACAAATGTATAATTATTTTACATTGTGGAAAAACTGGTAAAACTACTTACAAAAATGATCTTAGACAGTTCTTGAGTGGCATAAGTTATTCTATATTTAAATAACAGCTGTATATTGAGATGTGGTGGAAATGACATTTGTTCATTGCAGGTCGGAAAAATGTAAAATATTAACAATTTCTCTTGTAATCTAAGTTTGTCCTCTTACAGACCTTAAAACTAGACAAATTATTTAAACTTATGAGACTGTTACGTGACTTTTGAACAAGTTTTTTTTTTTTTATTCAACTTCACAAGGCTAAAAGTGCCCCTAGTTGAAGAAACGCCCATATATTAATCGTGATACAACGCTTACTTTGTTAACGTGACTGAATTGTTTGCTTTTGTCTTTATTTCCTATTACATAAGTTTATAAAATACTTTATACTTATACTTTTATAATGGCAGTTATTGTTCATTAAAACTGACATTTAACAAAAAAGGCAGAGCTGTGCTTGTCATATTTCATTTTATTATACATACAGTCAGGGCCATTTCTAGCCATTTTGATGCCCTAGGCGAAATCCTTATTAGCTATACTCCGCTTCGCGTCGTGGCCGCATCACCACCTCGGGTGTGCATTATTTTTCTAATAATTCAATGGCCCGTCGTCAATTATTCCTTACATAATTTCTTTTTCAGACATCAGCTTCTTGTCACATTCAAATTGGTTGTCAAAGTAACGACACTAATTTGTGGAAATTCAGCGCATTGTGAGTTCCACAAATCTGAATGCATTAGGCCTATTTGTAAATTGACTGTTAAGATAAAACATTTTGCACAGTTTATTATCTGTGCTACCATTATAGCCACTGGATGCCTGTATAGCTCTATGTAACAATCCCTAGTTGCCAAGAAATTGTCATCACACATAAATTAATTTTATTACATTTGGATCCATGTTTAGATATTATCAATGGCTACTTTTTTTTATCTGTTTTTTGTTCAATTGTTTTGTTGTTGTTGTGTCAGTTATTGCATTATTATTTCAGTCAAACCTATAAAACCCTTTGTTACCCCAAACTAAATAGGCCTATAAAAGCCTGGTCAGTGACATAAAAGTAATCAGAACGCAGCTACTTGTTATTTTATTACTCATTAACGCGTGAACTTCCCCTTTAAATAACGCGATGCTCTGCCCTCTATATGCTCCCTTTAAGCGCTGTTGGAAGCGAATTTTTATTTATTTATTTATTTATTTATTTTTGTAAGCGAATAAATTGATTCAGCATTTCAATACTTGCGTAAGGATGTGTTAAATTTGACAAAGCGGTTTATTAAAGTATGTATTGATCTTGTGAATTAGCAAATTTTACTACACCAATATTTTTAATTGGCTGTAAAAGTTTTATATGGGAATATTATAAGACACACTGAAGTTTAACAATGCATTGGCGCAATAACGCACACCTTTTAGACCAGTTTCACATGAAACATGATTTCTTGACTGCCACAAATACTGCCTAAACAAAACATTGATTTTGTGCACTTTTTATGTACCAATATTTTAAATTGGCCTTCGAACTTGCATGACAAATACAGCCTTACCTTGCCAAAACACTGACAGAACCCATTGATCTAATGGCATTGTTGAACGCTCCAAATCCAAATGCAAACTTTGCACACAACAATCAGAGGCAGCAATTGACAAGCGCTCTGATCCAATGGCATACAGGCATCGTGAAAATGTGAGTTTTGACACTGGGGGGCAATGATGTTGATGTTTTGATCCAGTGGGGGCGGCAATCATATTTCAGGGTGTCCGTGCCACTCTTGATCACAACCCTGTTAAATTGTAGTGGCAGTACATGCGCTCATTGGCGCCCCCTCCGCCTAGCTTGCCTATGCCTAGAAACGGTACTGCATACAGTGAATCAGAGTATATGTGCACATATTACCTAAACCACATATTACTGTTTTATATTTTTAAAATCAAAACGAAAAGAGGGTCGTGTTTTATATTTTGAAGAAAACGAAAAGGCAGTGGTGTTTGATATAATTTCGTTTTATTGTAATGCGTGTAAGTTGCATGAACCACATTTTTGTGGATATTAATATTTTAAATGAAACAGAAAAGAGGCAACGCTGTTTGATATAATATTTCGTTTCAATGTAATGTATGTATGTTCCCTGAACTACATTTTTGCAGCTATTAATATGTTTACATGAAAACAAAAAGAGACAGTGGTGTTTGATATCGTATTTCGTCGTATTGTAATACAGTGTAGGCGAGCTGACTGACGTTATCAAGCACGCTGCTGTTCCAGTTGCAGAATTAGCGGACTTGTGTTCTCCGGTCCTCAGGAGTGCGCACTCCCGAGCCGAACTTGCAAGTCCGAACTACCGAGAACGCAAGTCCGAACTTTGCGAACTTGGTATTGAGAAACGGCCTATATTTTCCAAGCCTGAAAGAGCGTTCTAAACAGAGAGCTGTTCTGATTGGCTATGTCTTGTGATTGATTGGTTGGGCTGCGCCACGCCCCATTTTTCGCATTCGTGCTTCTGGATTACGAGTTGGCGTAGTACAAAGCATTATAATTGTTTCCATTGTTTTACACGGAGAAAGTAAGCTTGGCTTTGTTGATTGACTCCTAATTTTAATAAGAATTACAATATATACACTCTTAAAAATAAAGGTTCTTTATTGGCATCAATGGTTCTATAAACGAACATCCATGGAACCTTTCAAATGCAGAAAAGGTTCTTTATAGTCAAAAAAGGTTCTTTAGATTTTTAAAATGTTCTTCAAAATGTTTTTTTAAGGAACTGTTAACTGAAAGGTTCTTTGGGGGACCAAATATGGTTCTTCTATGGCATCACTTCAAAAACCCTTATTTTTAAGAGTGTAGAAATGATAATCTTTTACTAACAATTTAGGGGTGAGGTGTTTGCTCTTTTGTGGCAATCTCGTCATTATATGTAATAACATAGCCTATATAAATTATATATGTATTCAACATATTATACATACATTTAATTGTAATTGTTTTCCATTTAATTGTAATAAAGTGTAGAACTAAGCAGTAAAAAATCACTGTAAAAGTAGAGAAACTAGTAAACCTAAGCACACTGAGATGCTATCAAAGCTCAGTGTTGTTTCTGTGATCAAATGTGGCTCAAAGCTTGTCCCTTGAGTAAGAAGGAGCCCTGCTTTAATAGACCTGATGCTGACGAATGCAGTGGAACCACTACACCGTGCAACAAGGGTCAGGAAATTCATCACTCAGAAGCAGGCCAGTGAAAGTTAAGCACACTTTGGATGCCAAAAAACTCCCACACCTGTAACAAGATCAGATGGCATTGTCAAGAACTTTATCACCTAGTGAAAAGGAACAGATAATTTTACAACTGCACTAAAACTTGGACAAGAGCAGAAGTTCACGTTTATTATTCACACGCTGAAATGTATAACAATGAGAGCGTTTATGAATAGGGAATATTTGCATTCAGCCACAGCAGATGAAGGCATATTATTTTCATGAGCTGAAGCGAGTCTCAAAGTTAATATTAGTGCTATACAAAGGCTTAAAATTATTAGTCAAAGCTATGTATTAATGCAAGCTGATCAAGCACTGCAAAACTGACAATCTACAACCCCAAATCAGAAAAAGTTGGGACAGTATGGAAAGCACAAATAAAAAAAAAAAGTAGTGATTTCTAAATTTACTTTGAGTTGTATTTCATTGCAGACAATATGAACACAAAATATTTCATGTTTTGTCCGGTCAACTTCATGTCATTTGTAAATATACATCCTTTCCTGTCATTCAGACCTGCAACACATTCCAAAAAAAAGTTGGGACAGGAGCAATTTAGGGCTAGTAATGAGGTAAATTGGTTAAATAATGATGTGATTTGAAACAGGTGATGTCAACAGGTGATTGTTATTATGATTTGGTACAAAAGCAGCATCCAAGAAAGGTTTAGTCCTTTAGGAGCAACGATGGGCCGAGGATCGCCAGTTTGCCAACAAATACGTGAGAAAATTATTGAAATGTTTAAAAACAATGTTCCTCAAAGAAAGATAAGAGATTTGGATATTTCACCTTCAACAGTGCACAACATAATTAAAAGATTCAAGGAATCTGGAGGAATTTCAGTGTGTAAAGGACAAGGGCGCAAGCTTAAGCTGAACAACCGTGATCTCCAATCCCTCAGGCGGCACTGCATCAAGAATCGTCATTCATCTATAAGCGATATCACCACATGGGTTCAGGACTACTTTGGCAAACCTTTGTCAAGTACCACAATACGTAGTTACATCCACAAATGCTAGTTAAAACTGTACTGTGCCAAAAGGAAGCCCTATGTTAACAGTGTCCAGAAGCGCTGTCGACTTCTCTGGGCTCGGAGGCATCTGGGATGGACCATCACACAGTGGAAACGTGTACTGTGGTCAGATGAATCAGTATTTCAGGTATTTTTTTGGGAGGAATGGACGCCGTGTGCTCCGGACCAAAGAAAAGGATCATCCAGACTGTTACCAGCAACAAGTCCAAAAGCCAGGGTCTGTTATGGTATGGGGTTGTGTCAGTGCCCTTGGCAAAGGTAACTTGCATTTCTGTGATGGCACCATTAATGCTGAAAAGTACATAGAGATTTTGGAACACAATATGTTGCCTTCAAGAAGACATCTTTTCCAGGGACGTCCATGCATATTTCAACAAGACCATGCAAAACCACATTCTGCACACATTACAAAGTCCTGGCTGCGGAGGAAGAGGGTACGGGTACTTGACTGGCCTGCCTGCAGTCCTGACCTGTCTCCAATAGAGAATGTGTGGCGCATTTTGAAGCGCAAAATGCGACAACGAAGACCCCGTACTGTTGCCCACCTTAAGACTTGTTTGCAGGAAGAATGGGACAAAATTACACCTGAAACACTTCATCACTTGGTGTCTTCAGTCCCTAAATGTCTTTTAAGTGTTGTGAAAAGGAATGGCAACATTACAAAGTGGTAAATGCTTTACTATCCCAACTTTTTTTGGAATGTGCTGCAGGTCTGAATGACAGGAAAGGATGTATATTTACAAATGACATGACGCTGACCGGACAAAACATGAAATATTTTGTGTTCATATTGTCTGCAATGAAATACAAGTCAAAGTAAATTTAGAAATCACTACTTTCTTTTTTTTGTTTGTTTTCCATACTGTCCCAACTTTTTCTGATTTGGGGTTGTATTTAGGCCATGTTTCATTATGCTCCATAAAAGCATCATAAATCCCATTTGTGCATATAAAATTTAAAAGTGTGCATTTAACTTGGTGCTGAATATAAAGAAGCACATATGGAATTTTAGAGCTTTGATGAAGGCAAACGATCTAAGTGAATAGGGAATTAAATTTCAAAAAGTTTCTCACAGAAAGCTGTCATATGACCTCAGAAAACTTAATATAGTCCATTTTATGGTCCTTTTGGACAAGCCCTGGTGACCGTATGCTTTCATTATAGAAAAGACCTTGTTCTCAATACAAGAAAGTAAGTCACAGAGGTTTGTAATGACACAAGGGTGAGTATATGATGACAAATTTTTCATTTTTCAGTGAACTATCTTTTTCACTCTGCAAAGCAAACACTTGTGAATGAAGTGGCATGTTTCAAATAAACAATTGTCAGTGAAGAAGGCAGGATATGCTTCTAACCTTCTGCAAAATTCTGTGGTTGCCACAATAAACACTGATCCACGACACTCCGATTCGACCTTTAATTTCACCCCAGGAAAAGAAATCTGCACCGTAACAAAGCCATCAGCCACACGCGCTGAACTCTACAGGGGTTCTCTACGTTCATTTCCCCTCATTTTAAAAGCTATCTTCGCCCTGCATCAGAAAGACTTCACTGATGGTCTATCATATCACCTTTTCTTTTTAGTGCTCGCAACCGAACCAAGTAGGAGTGTGTACTGTAATTTCAGCAGGGAAAACAGCTCCCACAAAGGAAATTTTTCCTGGCATGAGAAATTATTTGTGCAGCCAAACAGTGCATCATTTTCCAATTTGGATTGAAATCAAGCGTATTTTCCCCATATAAACATATTTAATTTGAATCAAAGTGAATATGTTATGATCTAATTATATTCTTGTGTGTGCCTTGTTGTGTTTCTCATGCGCCAAGGAACATAATCCGTCATCAGGAATATTTATGCAATGTTTATTCAATAATTTATAACTTTGATGGTCTTTTCAACTTAATATTTTGCAAACTGATTTACTTGCTGATTTGGGGTAGGTTGACCTTAAAATTGTTTCTGCTTCTTGGGTGTCTTTGCCTCTTACATTTATATGATATGAACTCACACATGATTCCTAATGATCAATACTGAGTAAACCATCATCCCCCTTAAGACCTGTATTTATAGCAATAATTAATTAATGTGGAGAACGACTACAACAGTGTTGAAATAGACTCTAGCATGTTGATACTCTTGGTACAGAGCCCAGTCACAAAAATGACCAGATCATTACTGCCAAATACTAACCATCTTGCCCCATGCCAGTACTGAAATGGTTGTAATAATGTAATTTGTGCAAATAGCCAACCTTGTTGGCAAAGGCTATTAACTTTACCTTTACTACAGATAGCATATTACTTCTGTTGACTATTTGACGGTGTGTTCATTTGCTTCAAGCCATAAAGTTGTCATTTACAGCTCAGGTAATTGGATCAAAAATAACAATTCTCCATCTAGAAATGAGTAGCAATGAGTAAAAGGTTTTCAAAGAGATTTAAAATAGCTTATTTTCCTGCCATTTATATGAATGGGAATACAAATGCATGCCCTTTTGGAAAAAGAAGTGTGCTCACTGTATTGAATGTTCCCTTGTAGTAAAATTCAGATGTTAAATATATACATGTTTTTTTAAAAAGCTGTACAGACAGATACTATAGTATAAATTAAATTGAAAAAGGCACATTTATAAGAAACAAATTCATCATTATGGTGTTTTAACTTTAAATCACCGCTCTTAATCCATAATAATGCTTCCTCCAGTGAAAAAGTCCTCTCACATCAAATTCCACCAACATATTTGTTCAGAATTGTTTTGGACTGTTTTCACTTATAAACATATTTCCCCTCCTGATTCATACGAGACTACTTTTTCACTGAAGAAAGCAATGTTATGCATAGAGGACTGTATTTTAGCCAGAAGCAACGGTTTGAAGTGAAAAACGTCTTAATGACTGAAACATTCACTTCACAAGACATTAATTGATGGTTGTGTGGATTACTAGTGGATTTCTGTTGTTTTTATCAGCTTTTTGGACCCTCATTCTGACGGCACCCATTCACTGCAGAGGATTTATTGCTGAGCAAGTGATGTATTGATAAACTGCTCCACATCTGTTATGATGAAGAGCCTGGGGGTGAGTACATTTCAGCAAGATTTCATTTTTGGATGAACAATTCCTTTAACATGCAATTAAGTAAATATCACATTAATTTCCCACTTAAGTATATATTATTTCCGTAATAAGTACCCTACTCTTTTTAAAAGTATGCCAAAGTTTACTTCTTTTTTCACAAAGTTAGCTTTTTCCAGACCTCCCTGGACAAATACAGCATGCAACATAAGCATAGTCTTTTACCTGTCCATCTGTGGAATGTAAATCTGCTCTGATTATCCTATAATTAAAGTAATATTCCTCATCACTCAAGTTAACGTAATTGCCATCTCTTCTGACATTTTTAACTGTTTCTCTAAGCCACTGAAACTAAAAACAGCCTGTGAAAATTTCTGTGCCTGTACAAAAGTGTATGAATATTTAATGAAGCAAGCATTTTTTAGTTTATGATTGATTGTCTGATGCTAAACAAGCAGCAGTAACATTCCAGTACAGTACCATAGTCTATCTTTGGCACCTCAGTTTTGGGTCAGCGCTATTTTGGAGCAGGATTTCGTAACCTAGGGTTGATAGTAGTGCTTTTGCAATATTGCTTAACCTAGGATTAAACAGCTTTAACCTGTGATTACTACACATGAATTTTGATCATCAAGAACATATTTTTATATTAGAACTAGTCTGCCATCTGTTTTACAGAATGTGGTGGAAGAAATGTGTGTCAGATTCATTGTTCATGCATTTCATGTTTGAAGGACTGAATTTGTACACAATAACACGATAAAGACCGGCACGTTGAAGTGACAGCAGGGGACACATATTTCCGGCTGCAATTTCAGGTCAAATGTTATTTGGGGGCATGCTTTGCTGAATTAATTACATTTTCAAGTGGCTTCCCTGATAACTCCTAAACCCCAGGACAGCATACTGAAATGTGCAGCTGATAAATTTTATCAGAGGTAAATGAAACTATCAGGGTGACTTCTGTGCGTCCCGGCGGCAACATTCAGGTCACTCAGACTCACGCTCATCAAACGCGTACATGCTTCCACAGAACCTGCAAAGTGGGCTGCCAGCCTGTTGCCCCCTGTGATTGGTTCATGGCCTTTGTTGAAGCAGCAGTTCATGTCTAATCATACAGGGAGATTGTGCATGGATTGGAATGGGCGGATTCATTTTATCATAGCGAGACATCCTGTGTGACCTCCGTTAGGGTGGTGAGGCATAACAAGACTCCACAGCCGAGTAAACCAACAAGATTTTTTTTTTTCCAGTGCTTGTTCACTTATTCGTAACTGAAAATGAGTTCAGAGGGGTCCCCAGGAGCCTTCAATGGATGAAGTCGAATTTAAATGTACACTTTTTGAGAAAGTGTTCATAAGGGACCAGAAGATAAAGGGAAAAGCCATGCAATCAGTAAACACTAATAGACTGCAACTTTATCAGAGAAGAGAGCTAATAAATAATGAAATGAAGAAACACATCAGAACTACCTGACTAGCCTTGCTAACACTGCTCTTACAGATCAGACTAGTGCATAACACTATATGTGACCCTGGACCACTAAACCAGTCTTATGTTGCACAGGTATATTTGTAGCAATAGCCAAAAATACATTGTATGGGTCAAAATTATCGATTTTTCTTTTATGCCAAAAATCATTAGGATATTAAGTAAAGATCATGTTCCTTGAAGATATTTTGTAAATTTCCTATCGTAAATATATCAAAACTTCATTTTAGATTAGTAATATGCATTGCTAAGAAATTCATTAGCACAACTTTAAAGGTGATTTTCTCAATATTTTGATTGTTTTGCACCCTCAGATTCCAGAATTTCAAATAGTTGTATCTTGGCCAAAAATTGTCCTATCATAACAAACCATACATCAATGGAAAGCTTATTTCAATTAAAAAAAATAAAAAAATAAATAAAAATAAAAATAAAAATAAAACCTTATGACTGGTTTTGTGGTCCAGGGTCACATATATTTGAATATTTTTTTCAACTATGGACAGTTTTGGCCCTGTGGGAGAATTTTTTTTCCCATGAAATATCATGAACATCTCCACCAAAGTGTCATTTCCATCACATTCTGCTTTATGTATCAAGTGTAATAACATTTTAAGGTAGAAATTAGATTTGACACGTTTGGAATAAAAAGCCAGACACCTTTTTCTTGCTACAGGTAATTTCATAGCTAGCATTTCATGTACAATAATACTACTACTAATAATAAAATGCATAGAAACAATTTACTCAGAAATTGCAAGGAAATTTCCACAAACAATTACAAACAGCAAGAAACACAGTGAACTAAACATGACGTTTTGAAGTAAAACTGAATTAATATATATATATATATATATATATATATATATATATAAGCATTTGAAAAGAAGCAAAATAAATAAGGCATAATTAAAAGTGTCCAAATGTTTTAATGTTGCCTTCATATAACAAAAAGGACAAAAAAAAAATTCAAATCTGTTAATTTAAAAAACTGAATACCTCAGGGACATAAATACCTCAGAAACATACAATTGGCTGTAGTTTAAGTAAGAAAAAACCTCCATCAGAGAACACCCTGTTCTCGCACGGCTTTTCATACACATGATTGTACAGACAGTTCCTTCTTTGTGCCAAAGGGGGCAGTGTGGTGCTGTGCTTCAGTCCGCACTACACCGCAGTGACTCTTTAGGGCACTATCACAGGTTAGGTAAAGGGTGCCAAGATTTCTGTGAAGATCACGTTTGATAGCAGGCATTGCATATAAAGTGTCTCCATGCTACTTTTTTCTTATCTTATGGATAGTATTTTTCACTTTTTGTATCTGCCTATAAAACTTCTATGCTTAATTTTGTTAAACATGCTTAAATACTCATTAGTTTCTGCATCTGGTTCACCATCATGAAGTTTGTATTGATATAGCATTTCATCACACGGCAGTCTGCTGTACTCACTCCCACACAAACAGTACATGCTGTACACTACGACTTGATGATAACACACCAAACAGCACCCACACGTTTAAACCTCACTATATGTTCGGTGCCATCTAGGCTCAGTCAGACAGTTATAATCGCCTCAGTTTTTCAGGGTCATTCATATAAGGTGTCAGATGCACCCACACACATTTGCATAAAGTAATTATTCAATAACCAATATGTGTAAGCCACGCTATGCAGAAGTTTGTACTACCATCCAGATGCTAGTGCTGGTGCTGTAGCTCACAGCAGTGTCTTCCTCTCTTGCAGGATGAAGGATTTTCTGCATCTGCTTGGTCTGTTATGAGCCACACTGAGTGTTGGCAAGGAGACAGTCAGTCAGGCCTCGTAATGAGTAATAGAGGCTGGTTATCAAAGCAACAGACGAATGCAAGACTTGTTTAGAGTTCCTAGTGTGCTTCAAACAAAACAGATACAACAAAGCATTGCAATTTTTGGTTGCCTGAAAGATTGCTCCCATAGGACATCATTCTTGCATGATGATTGTGTGACAAAATAAGAAAATATGCACAAACCCTTTTAGCTTAAGGCAGTGCAATGCACATCATTTACTTAAAAAAGTGATACTTTTCCTCTTAAAGGGATAGCTCACCTAAAAATGACAAATCTGTCATCATTTATTCCACCTCATGTCATTCCAAACATAAATGATTTTATTTCATATGTCAAATACAAAAAGACAATGTAGCAGAATATGCAGATTTAGAACAACATATACATGCTTTTCCAAATCCATATGACTTACTCTCTTCTGTGGAACAAAAAGGAAATGTTTTGAAGAAAGCAAATTGTGGCCAAAAAGGAAAAAGAAAGAAAGAAACAAAGAAACAAACATAATTTAAGTGTGGCAATATGACGATACACAAAATGACTAATATGATATAGTACAAGTTTTTTAAAGCTCATATGTGACCCTGGTCCACAAAACCAGTCTTAAGTCACTGGGGTATATTTATAGCAATAGCCAAAAATACATCGTATGGGTCAAAATTATTGATTTTTCTTTTATGCCAAAAATCATTAGGATATTAAGTAAAGATCACGTTCCATGAAGATATTTTGTAAATTTCCTACTGTAAATATATCAAAACTTAATTTTTGATTAGTAATATGCATTGCTAAGAACTTCATTTGAACAACTTTAAAGGAAAATTTCTCAATTTTTTTTTTTTTTTTTTTTTGCACCCTCAGATTCCAGATTTTCAAATAGTTGTATCTCGATCAAATATTATCCTATCCTAACAAAGCTTATTTATTCAGCTTTCAGGTGATGTATAAATCTCAATTTCGAAAACTTGACCCTTATGACTGGTTTTGTGGTCCAGGGTCACATATATACATACATATGTGTATATAATTACATATAATATAATATATAGATATAATATATCTAATTATATATGTATACATTTTTTATTATTATTTATGTTCCTCAGAGAAAGCTATTGCTTCAAAATGGCTTCAAAACAAATATATCACGTCAGTTATTGACAACTTTCACATGAATGGAAAAATCAGCTTCTGTCATTTTCACAACATGATTCTGTCACGATTTATTCATCCAAATCATTCCAAACCTGTATGACTTTTATCTCTTATGTCCTATATGAAAAGAGAAGTTCAGCAGAATGTCCAAGCTGTGTTAAATTTATGTATTTATTTATCAAGAACTTATCTAAAAAAAAAAATTATGCTGCCTTTTTCCATGCAATGAAAGTGAAAGGTGACCAAAAACATAATTTAATTTTTCAATATGACTAATCTGATATAAGCTGCTATATAGAAAAAAGAGACTATATAGAATATATCGGATTAGTCATATTGACAAATTAAATTGTCTTACAGTCACCATTCACTTTCATTGCATGGAAAAAGATAGCATGAACTTTCTTCAAAACATCTCTTTTGATGTTCCACAGAGGAAAGTCAGTCATATGGGTTTGGAATGACACGAGGATGAGTAAATGAAGACTGAATTTTCATTTTTTGGTGAACTCTCCACTGAACCCTGAGGCACTTGAAGAACCAATCAGAAATGTCACTTGCACATTTTAAGCAGAAATAGATAAATATGCTGTGGAATCTATCCAGAGAGCCTATCTTTCTTCCAGCAGAGGAGAACATTTATTGCCATGACGATAAGTCATTTATCATCCCGGAAAAAAGAAGATACATTTGCACAGATATTCAGTAGGAGCATTGATCTGTATCTGACAGGGGGCTGAGGTACTTCACTTGAGGAGCATGACTTCTTAAGCCGGGCCATGTATTATCTCATCTCTATGATATCCAGCACCTTGACCCCCCAGCATGGCGACAACAAACCCCATGGCCACTCTTGCACTACAGGGTTGACGTCTCCTTTTCATCTGATTGCATGCTCTTTGTAGTCCTGCCTTAGATAAGAAGAAGAAATGATTTATTGGACGCCAGTGAAGAAAGGTAGCCCAGTTTGCTCCAAGTCAAAGCCCTGCTCATTGAGATATAACCATGAACGTGGCCAGCAGGGGATGGGCTGTGACAGGCTTGAGGAAACGTGGCATTCGAGTGATCTCGAGGCCACACAAGCACAGAAGTAACCCATTTTCAGCACATGAGATGGGCCGTTCTCAGACAAACAGTTTACACTAACTATTTATTGACAGGAAACAGGACCTGGATCTGAAAGGCATGAAATAAACAGGCCCTGCTGTTGCTGGCTTTGTCTCAATGCTGTTTGCCACGCAGACAGGGCTCTGAAATAAACAGATGCAGAGGCATTTACGCCGAGCGGCTCGCCATATGCATCATCTCTTATCAGAAACACGAAACAGCTGAGTGCGAAAACAACGTGCAGCTTCAATCGGGCGCAGCGACTAACACGCAATAATCATGTCGGCTATCTAAAAACCATCACGGGTCTCTTTGATTATGAAAAATCTCTCAAGCTGATGAATCACATGGATCACATGGATGAGGTGATAAATAACCCAGACATCATGTGACTCAACAGCCTTATCAAACATCCTCTCGGCTTTGACAGTTACAACTCAGGTAAACACTGAGAGCTTCATTTACAAGAATGCATTGACATAAACAATCTTGCTCAAATTTGTTAACATAGAAAAGATGAAAGGACTGCTTGTTTGGTATGACTGAGTCGGTGCTGATTATTTGTATTGCATTAATAGAACATAATCTGCATTCATGAAACCGACTGTTGCCTGCTGTGATGACAAAGGCATTTTCTTAGCTATTTGTTTCTCTTTTTCTTTCATTCTCTCATAAATATCAGTCGCAGAATGAATTATTAGACTGGCCTGAGCAATTAAAGACCACAGGTAGCGTCTAGACTCAATGAGACATTCAGGTGGATTATATGTGGCATTTAAAGTCTTAAATACAAAGCGTCAAGCTAAAGGTTTGGGTTTCTAAAGCTAAAGGGTTTGGTGACATTGTAAGCATTATGATATTAAGCACCAAACTGAACACTGTGTACATGTTCTCTAATGTGTTTTTCAGCGTGTTGCTGTTTTCTTTTTGAAAATTTAAAATAGGAAATCCAAAGACCTCACCTTGTTTCAGTGATGCCATAGAATAACCATTCTGGGTTCTCCAAAGAACTGTTTCTTAGTGTGAAGAACATTTAAATAATCTAAAGAACCTTTTGACCAATGGAAAGGTTCCATAGTTGTTAAAAGTTCTTCATGGAGCCGCCATTGCCAATAAAGAGCCTTTATTTTTATAAGAACACACCGAAGTTTAATACTTAGAGGGTTAGAAGTTGGATAAAATCCCTACAATTTCCTACTGTTCATAAAGTGGAACATATGAACTCTAAGAGCTCAAACTATTTAATAGAATCATTCACTTGGAAAGACATGCAACTTTTTGCCCTTTCGGGTCAATTTTCTTGTTTCTGTCATCAAGGCTAAACCAAGCTATTTATCTCTGTGGAACAGAAAGCTGATTGACACATATTTACATAGCCTGAGTTGTGTTAATTAACATAAACAACCGGGAAGTGTGTGAGATGACTTGATCTGATGATAGAGGGCAGAACAACAAAATTCTGTGAATGAGAGAGGTAAGTTGTAAGGACAGCTTAGGTCAAAAAAAGTGTCCATATTTCATATAGGACCTTTTGTTTTATTGTGTTCCAACTTAATGAGCAATAGCAAGTTCAAGCAACACTTCACAATAAAGTCCTTAAAAAATTATAATCATTGTGTCTGTTGAAATAAGAAGCTACTTTAAAACAACAATAAGTTAATGTAAGATCTTTACTTAAACAGCAAGCAAAACGGTTACTAAAACGTCAAAACTCAGTTACCTACTCTCCAGAGTGATACCTGAAATGATATAAAATACCAAAAATTTTGTTTGTGTAACCTACTCTAATAAGCTAATTTTGTTATCCCTGCTGAAAAAAACAAAACAAAACAAAAAAAACAACAATAGAAACCAGAAATTCTAATGGTTTCCATTACAAATACCATTACAAACATTACAAACCATCAACTATTAATCATTAAAACCATTAAAAAATGGTTTCCTGTAGTGTGTTTTGGAACATATTCCATTGGGATTTAGTAGTTTTAACAAAAGCCACCAATAAAAGGCAACAAATTACCGGTAAAGACCCACAGGGACCTTTACAGTTTCCATTAAAACCAATACAATTCCCGTTATAACCAGTAAAACCATTATAAATTCTGTGATGGTTTCTATTGTTTTTTTCTTTTCTTTTCTTTTTTTCAGCAGGGATCTAGCCTACTGTATTTGTAGTTATATTTTGTTATCTCATTTGTTTTAATAAGAGTCCATTTTTATATGCAAGTGTTATAGTTTTTGATAAGCAATGACAAACAGGTGGTCACCGTCAATGGATTTCTAAAGATAATTCTTGAGGCTCAATCTGTTGAGGTTTGTCTCTTGCCAGCCATAACGTGGCCATATCTAGTCTACAACTTTTATAAGTTATTTTTTTATTAAAAGCAGAAACTCGTCCGATATGCCTATTAGGTTACTTAAAAGTCGTTTAAAACGCTACAGAAATGTTCCTTTTGTAATATTCATAATATCTCGTAACGACCCCCACTCACAACAACTTGTTTTAATATCCTCTAAGGCATATTTCCGACAAGACCCTCTATAATTCGAACTCGTAATATATAAACAAACACACAGCACTGCTGCAATACTTGAATCTCTCTTAAGGACTGTATGAAGTATTGCCTCCAGCAGCAGCAGCAGCAGCCAATGAGTCTTTAGTGGGGCGGAGGTGAGTGAGAGAGAGAGATAGAGAGCGGCTGCAGCTCTCAATGGAAGTTGCTGTAAGTGCGCTGGACCTGTACATTACATTTCAGTCGCTTCAGTTCGCTGTGAACCGGAGCTCTGCCGCACGCTCTCAACGAACAGCCGCTTGTTGCTTTAGCTGCTCAAAAGTGCACCTGGGATACCTTACGACATCTATTTACTCATTCGCTTTTATAATCATATTCGCTGCGACGTTTCATCAGGCACTGCCTCTGAATTTAAGAGGGGTCATATTAGTTGTAGGTTGGTTTACTTGGCTGCATGCAACCGTCTGGATCCTTATCGATAGTTAGTCGATAGACAGTTTGGTTGGTTATGGTTTGCAACATGTTGAAATAATAACAGCAGGAGCAGCACTGCATCTGCAAAGTAAGAGCGGATCTTGCGACTTTGGGAATATTTTAAGTGAGTGGGCTAAATACTGTTTACGAGAGGAAATAAAAAAGGCTGACTGGATCCTGTAAAGTGAAGCAGGGTGGTGTCATCAGTGTAATGCATAAATGTAATTACCGCCAGACTCGGTATATTCATAAACCCATAATGTCGCGTGTGCAGTGATCGCGCGCAGTATCTGCATATAACTGTTAATGAAAAGCACATTATTTGCCGACATCACCGGGAACTTTCGACTGGACGGAATGCACGCGCTCTAAACTGTCAGTTCTCGTTCATAAGAGTTAAACTTGCGGAGCGCACGCGATACCGGAATGGACGCCAGTGGATCTGATGCCACAGAGAGACAATTCACAGGTCTGCCTAAAGCACACAACACGGCAGTGGAGGAGGACAGTGTTTACTCAGGAGGCGACGCTTCCCGTGCTTACTCAACTGCACTTCTCGCATGTGTGGACGGGCATGCCATCATGTGTGATCCTAAGAGCACTTCCTCCAAGATTTTTACCCGTTTCTCCGGGAGGAATGGAAAGAGAAAGTTTGCGTTGTGCACTTGGAGTTGGTGGGCGTTTTTCTGCATGCACGTCCACGTGTTGAGAGCGGTCACACAAGGTAAGAAAAACGTATTGCCACCTGATGGGCTTTGAATATGACACAGCAGCTTCATATAAAGCACTTCGGTGTTCTGATATATGGGTGATTCTTCAATTAGAGGCGCTTTTCACTACTTGAAACTGTCAAAACGTGTAGGCTGCTTCCATGGAATAAATATCTGATGGTGGCCTTGATCAGATTTCAAGTGAATTTTGGTGTAATCTATTGTTTTGATGTTATGTGTGATTGTGCATTTTTTTTGGCACATTTTTAGAGAGAAAGTTGAAAAAGCCTTGAACATACTAATACAGTTATCTAGCGAGCAGTCAGTTCATTTTAAATGTATACTGTTAAAAAATGGTATTTGTTTCAGAAATTAAAAATGAACCAGGTTGGTAAGGACCAGTCATTCATTCATTTATTGCTGGCTGGAATGGTAGAAACACCTCCCCTGTCAATTTGCATTAACATTATCATAACCAAATATATAGCTTTGTGGAAAAAAAAAATATTATTCTTCAAAATGTTTCGCTTAACAGCAGCAGCAGTTTTGAAAATACTAATCGTATACATACTGTAAATGTCAAATTAACTGAAAATGTTATATGTATTTAAAAAATTTATGTGCAAGGTAGATTGTTTAAAACAGTGGATGCCCAAAACAGAAATTATTGGGTAATGTATCTCAGAAATTAGCACTGGCACAGTACAAAAGTTTAAATCTCTTTTAATCTGTTCTTCAGAATGGAAAAACATGGGTGAAAACCTTTAAAATCATCCAAGTGGACAAAAAAGTTCCCCTACTTGAAGAATCACTTAAATTCTGTAGCTCAACCTAATGGTTTCGTATTGGAGATTATGAATAGTACATGATCAATGTGTTTGACACTGATGTCATAAGACTGCCAAGCTTGATTTCAATGATAATGGAATGTCAAATATCTGTCTGCCTGTGCAACAGACATTTAGCTGAGATCGCTGGGCCTGAACAATAGAGGAGTCATTAGGTCAGACTGCATGCGTGGTCACAGATGGCATATGCATCCTTTGGCTTTGATTCCCGCTGTAATGTTTCTCATACAGGGAAAATATGATGCCTGCATATGCATAGTGGGCTACTTGGGGACGAGAGTAACAGTTGGCATGCTGAGGAAAGAAAGTGACTGGTTATGGCTGTTATAAGAACTCTTGATGTATGTTTGCTTTATGTATTGTGTTCTTATGAACGTGATGATGGAGCTGGTTTTAACAGAACTTGTGCAGTTTATTTTTATGAAATTAGTTATTTTAGACATTGGGGGGTATAATAGAAATGATCAGCCGTGTGTGACTATTAATGACAGGCTCTTTTATTCTTCTGTCAAATTATTTTTATTGAAAAATAACCAAAACAGCATGCCTCATTAAAAAAGAACATTTTTAATTCCTTAATACGCCACAGATTAGAGTCATTTTCTCTCCGTAATCAAAAGGATAAATGATCTAAAAAAAAATTAAAACCTCATCCTGCTTTAAGCTCTTTCCACCCACAATACATGTATTTTTGTCACTTGTGCCATTTGCATTCCTGAAGGCACCATAAAATTAGTGGCAGCAATTTTCTTTGTGGGAAAAAAACAAAACAAAACAAAAACTGATGTTCTGGGATTTAAATGTGTTTTAACCAGCTACTGTCTAGATTGAGCTATAAATCTAAAAATAAATGACAGAAATATGTGAAGCCTAAAACCTGCTTTTAGGTACAAACAGTGTTTTGTTTTTATGAAAAAGAAAAACTGTGACTTCTCTCTACAAGAAGCAGAATTAATATCCGTATAATATTTACTTTGCCATATCTGAATATATTCAAGTGTGCGGTCCTGTTTTAATTGTGAGTTTTTTGTCCTTCAAGATAAACACTCACTAAAGATAAAGCCCTATCACTATAGGAAGAGAAAGTGTGTCCACTTAAAGGCATAGTTCACACAAAAATGAAAATATACGTCCAATATGTAGATGAGTTTGCTTGTTCATTTGAACAGATTTGGAGAAATTGCATCACTTGCTCACCAATGGATCCTCTGCAGTGAATGGGTGCCTTCACAATGAGAGTCCAAACATCTGATAAAAACATCACAGTAATCCACACAAATCATTAAGGCAGTTTACCTTTCAGACAAGACAACCTTTACCTTTCAGTCTTACAACTTTTTCACTGGAGAATGAACAAAGGTTTTTAGCTGGAAGCAACAGTTTGAAGATAAAAACGTCTTGATGGATTTCTTTGTTACAAACACACCGCTTTTTGCTTCACAAGACGTTAATTGATGGACTGGAGTCGTGTGGATTATTCTGATGTTTCTATCAGCTGTTTGGACTCTCATCCTGATGGCACCCATCCACTGCAGAGGATCCATTCGTGAGCAAGCCATGAAATGCTAAATTTCTCCAAATCTGTTGTGGTGAACTAGCAAACTCATCTACATGTATGGCTTGAGGGTGGGTGAACTATTCCTTTAAATATATTCCTTTCATATTGAGTGAGCTTTAGAGTAAATATCTCATTTCTCAATGCACCATTGGAAAAATAAATGAAATGACCAATCTATTATTTGTATGTATAATGAATACTGTCAGAGCTATGCTCCAAAGTCTACTTTATATACGCCGCTGGGGTTACTAATTAACTTTAAACATACGGAAACAGTCCTTGAATACGCTCTTAAGAGGATGCACTGACCTCATATCAGCCGAGAAATGGTAAAGCTGACAACCGTTTTTCTGTGTGTGTGGAGGCGTGCAGTTACCGTAACTCACAGTTGCAGTCTTTTATTGCTTGCTTCCAACTTTATATACTTTATTTAATTTCTAAAGGTTCAGCGAAGTTGTTGAGGTGCATGCAGTGTCAGCCAGTTCCCAAGTCCTGTGTCAAGGTCTTTTGATGTTTGGAGAGCTCCCAGCACTGTTCTGGGAATGGGCTAGATATTATTGATCTGAATTGAGGAGCCAACAGTATTATCGGAGCTAGCATATTGGAATGAGGTTGACATGTTAACCTTTTTGCTTTATTCAACATGGCAATATAAATCGGAGTGTTAAGATTAGGTTTTTTTAGAGCTCAAAGCTGCTGTCATTATTATTTTTAGATAAACCAAAAGTGGGAACATGAAGAAAATGGTCACGGTTTGTGTTCGAAAGACAAATTTGCCATTTGTAAATGCTCTTGGCTCTCATATTGATGCGGAAAAACCTGGGCAAATCTAGCTTTTTGCAGGTGTTTATATTTGTCTCAAATCACAAACTTCTGCTGGCAGTTGAATTTTCTGGCTGCTTGGGTCTGGCAGAGGACCACAGTGCCCTTAAAACCAAACACCCGGGCAGAGAGGGAGTTTGTCAAGCAGTAGCAGGTGCACAATCCCCTGCCGTGCTTCTAGAAAGGTCTCTGGGCTAATGATGTTTGTGCCAGAGCATTGTGCAGGTAAATGCAGTTTCTTCCACAAGAAAGTGCTGGTGCCCCTGTATATCATCTGCTAGATGTGCCAGCAGACATCCACACGACTCATTTATGGCTGTAAACTTTTAAATTTCATTGCCTCGCCATCTGTGCAATCAGCTCCTGCTAAATTTTTCATTTTCTGCAGTGTCCTTCTGTATCTGAAGAATATACTTCACTTTAGATAAAACAGTCAAGTTTCATATACTGTACATGTGGTTTTAATGACTTACAAACTTAAAAATTTGGTTTTGTGTTGCTTACTGAACATTGTTGTGACTCCGTAAATATTTCAAAATTACATGATAGTGTCAAAGTGATAGAAATCAGTAAAGTTTTGCGCCTAATGGCAATAAAATGTTTGTATAATTCAGAATCGTCGTTGTCATGGCATTACATTTGTAGTAAATTATAAATGATTTGTTATATATATATATACACACACAATATATAATGCAGAAAAACAAATATATATTGTAAAGACAAATGAAAAAGAAAAAAAATGATTGTTTTTGTGGAGGGGCAAGTGAAATATATTGGTAGGACAAATAGAAATATGAGCTACTGGGGGGCAACTGGGGGTTGAGCCCTGCTGCCATCATTTTGATTATTGATTTGTACACAAATCATTGTGAATGCATGTAATACAAGAGCAGACATTCATTTCACAGCTGTGCAGCGCTGCCAGCTCGTCCAGGTGAAGGATACCACATAGTATTTCATGTCAAAGTTGAGGAATTGCCTCCTGTCTTCTAAATTAAAATGATGAGTACAAATCCTGGCATGACAAATTGTGTCAGTTCTGCTTAACATAAATTCCATTTTTTTAGTTCCCTTTCATGTGCTGCTTTAAAGAAAGGTTAATCATCAAGTCTGTTGTTTTCATAAAGGTTAATGAAATGAAGAGTTTTTTTTTTTTTTTTTCACGAGTAACATTAGCCATTATTTTATTTCCTTGATTGTATTGCTCAAACTTTGATTGTGGTCCCAGCTAATTGCAAAGTAAATTAATTTCTATGACCAGATTGGACACTTCAAACCATATCTCAAAAAAGATTTGCTACAAACTCTTCACGGAAAAAAAATTAGCAAAGAATTAATACATTTAGTTAATGTAAAATCACAATACAATACAGGCTAAAAATATACTGATTTGGTAGTTAAATGTAAACTTTTATTTCAAGAAAAGCTTGTTTTATTATAAAGACAAAGCCATACTGAAAAAGCCTTACTGAGCATCTATTGGTACTTGACAAGAACACATCTCATCACAATTAACAAGATGTGTAAGTCATTATGTTATCAGTACAGGCTGTCAGGGTATGTCAAAGCAATCATATGCAATCTGTAATCAGCAGGGTTTTAAATATACAAAATACATCAATACCTTATTTAATTGCCATTGTTTTTTAAGTGTTCTGTTATAATAATCATTAGGGATTGGTCACAATGGCCAACTACATTCAACAACATCTAGTCAATTTGACAACCCAGGCACATTGGAAATATGTAACTCTGCACCTCAACGCACCCATACATAGATTTCACTGCAGTTTCCAAGAGAAATGAACATGTGGCAATAAAACACCAATAAAATGCCAAATGCATGTCACTTTTGCTTTTGTTAACACCATCAGTTAGGTTTAGGGTAGAGTGTAGTGTATGTGGTAGGTCAATTTCAGCTTTAATAGAGCATTAACCTTTTACTGCAATTTTGTATCCACATGGTTTGTATCCACCAGAGAAAAAAGATGGAGAAAAAAGTAATATTGCATTTTGTGGATGTGTCATCTCAAAAGCGCTGCCAAATGTATCCTGAGCAACGTATTTTAGGTTTTCGTCAGAGTCACATATTTCCAATGAGCTTGGGTTGCAATTTGTAAGTTTGATTTAGTTTTTTGTTTGTTTGTTACTTTTTTTATTTTTGTGGTCCTTGACCATTATGTAATACATTTTGCTGTGTTGTGTTTTTAAAAATGCATCTCCAGACCTCTTGCATTCTGTTCCTTTCCGCTGCACTCTGTCTAGCTCTGTCTCAAGCCCAAAACCAGCTTAATTATATAGAGTTTTCCTTAAGACTAATTAGCTAACTAGTTCTTCAGGCAACCCCTTGACCAGTCTAGTAAATTTGTCATTTCGTACATCCCTATAATTCAGGGAACCTTTTTACATAGAAGCATAGTTTAAGCGGAAAGGCAAGGCTTAGGTGGACAGAACTACAAAATGTTCATTCTTCATGTTCATAATTTTAAATGTGAGTTCATTTGGGATCAGCCCAAGATTGAGATGCATTTCAAATCTCATCAAGAGTAAAATGGATTGCTTCTTATTATTGCAAGGGTTCAGATGTAATGGAATAGAAAATGAATTGGAATTTATACATTTGAAGCATGAATAAATTTGAAAGAAATGCATTCCTGATGAAGTCAGCAAGAATGTAAAGCTGTTGACCTAAAGCTAAGTATAACATTGGGAATTAAAACAGATAACAGACTGCCAGAAAGTGAGGTTAGAAGTATTTAACGATTCTGTAAATGTTAAAAAATACATTTTACTTCTTTAATTAAGAACAGTTGATACACAGTGTCTCTTAATTCCACAAATATTAATACCATATAACCTAAATTACTTATTATGAAGTTAATGGAATCACAAAAACATTGTTTTCAGGTCTTTGAGACATCTCTTGGTTTTTCTGTACTTTTTTTTACATATTTGTTGTACTTGTGCAGATATACAACCAATCTTGCTTGAGTAATATTGATTTATTATACTAAACGTTACTAAGATTCATAGCTCAAAACTGTAAAGTTCATTCCCTGAGGATACATGCTACGAAAAAGTAAATTTTCTACCAATTTGTAGAATCAATCAATACATGATACCAGTTTCATTTGAAATCTCTTTGTGTAACTTCATGACGCTATTGATTACATGACAGTTACTGCTTGATTACTTTGGATAATATTATTCACAATCAAACTCAATAAGAGCATTGACTCTTAACACTCAAAGAGCTCTGAAAACAATCTGTGTTTATGATGTCATTAACTTCACAATTATAAGTTCATTCTAATTAATTGCATAACTGTTACAATACAATTCGTTCTGAATGATTGTGTTTTTGAGGAAATGATTCAATGACTCATTGATAAAGAAAGTGAGATTTTGTTCCTGAATGATCTGTCTTTTGAACGAATTGGTTGAATGAATGATTTAAATGACTCACTCATTATAATTAACTCATAAAGTCACTTGTCACCACCTATTAGCATAATTATGTAACTTGCAGAATGACTCACTGAAAAATCCCACAACTTATATACAGACTGACAGTCTATCTAGAAACTAGCAAGCATAGAACGAACTGTTGTATGAAAATTAATAAATAGACAATATTGCTAAGCAAAATAGACACCACATAACAAAATGTTTTCAGTATTGTAACACTAGGTCTTTGATGAATGGGTTGAAAATGAACGCTAGCAAATTTTTGCCACAAAAACAGTGATTAATTACTTCTATATTGATTAGCTGACAAAACATAGGCCTGTCTGAGAGAGAAGGATATATTTCAGAGATTCATATATTTTTAAAGAATACCTGAAAGAGCCCACTGGGTCAAACTGCTCTGTTGATATGATAAAACTGGGTGATATACGCATATATAAAATATGTCAGTTGTGTCATGTCTTTAACATTCAAAGGGATCCAGGCTGTCTAGCAACTCATGTTCATCACATACAACAGACATGTTTGTGGTGAATAATTTATCAGATGATAACAGTTGCTCAGCCTGTCTGACTGTTGATTCCTAACAGGTTTAGGCAGGGCTTTTTTGATTTCCAGTCATTTTAGCTGACATTAGAGCCCATTTTAAAGAGTGCAGTCACCTGTTGCGATACTTGGCAGGCTTGCAATCTACCGCAACAATAAAAGTCTTTGAACAATAACAGTACTCCTGTTTATAATGACTCCCATATGTAAGCTAATAAATTAATTCCTGAGGTTCGACTGGCACGCTTTCAGCTATTGTGTATTATAGAGACAAGATAAGCTTGACTCATGCTAGATAATGGGCTTTGCTAACTCAGTAGTCTAAAACATGGCCAGCAGTGACCTTTCAACAGCCCTAGACATTTTTGTGTGGGAACCAAAATTCAATTTGTTGTGCATTTCAGCCTATCAGTGTTTAAAATAAATTTTGATTTGACCTGCTGCCTCAAACTTAATGTTATATACTTGTAGTTTTTTTTTTTTTTGGCCTATATGTGAAAAACAAGTACACTTTAGCATACTTTTAAACAGTATACTTATTATGGCATAATATACTTTAAACTGAATGTTTTTTTTCTGACATTTAATTGCCTGTTTATTGCAGTTAAATTAAAATAGTTTAAATTTATATTAAATGCAATTAGCTGAACTTTAAAGTGCTTTTTTGACCCCTTACATTTTTATATATGTGATTTTAAAATTTATTTTGGTCACTCTTTATTTAAAGGTCCAGTTCTCACTATTAATTTAACAATTGACTGTGACTTTTGCCTCAACAAACTCCTAATTACTGCTTATTGGTTACATTTAGATATTTGGTAGGATTAAAGATGTATAATATGGTCATGCAGAATATGTGCTTTATAAGTACTAATAAACAGCCAATATGCTAGTAATATGCATGCTATCAAGTGAGAATAGTGAGAATTGGTCCCTATACTAAAGTGTTACCTTTCTTTTATACTGTAGTCTTTTACTGAAATATGTTAACGTACTGCTGAATGTACTTTATGGTAAGCAAAAATACTAAAACAAATCATTTCTGTTTAAGTTTGTATGTCATGTTACATGTACACTGAAAGTGTAGAATTTACTTTAAAAATAATTTCAGCTCAGAAATTGCTGGTAAATTTCACAAATAATTACAAAGGAACGGCAAGTAACGCATTCAGTTAAATGTGAATTTTGAAGTAGAAAGACTGAGGTTTTCCTGTAAAACATACTCATAATCTTTGTTTTATTTCCAAAAATAATCAATTTTAGATATTTAAATATATTTGTAATTACAGATTTGTAATGATTAATTTGCAGTTTAGAACATTTAAAAATATTAGCTACCAAGTTGCTACCTTGCTTGGCTAATGTAAACAACGTGCAGTTATGCTAATGAACTAATACTCACAAAAAATTGCTATTAATATTATTAATGAATTGATTTTTTTTAAAACATGGGTGTTTTTTTTATCATGTTACTTTTACTGCCATTTTATAAAAGCAGTGAAGACACAGGAAGCCATGAGAGGACATGAGTTCCATTTATTTTACCACATTTTTCTAAGGCACAATGTGAAGTAGAACAATACGATATTGTATGGTACATAAAAAAAATAAAAAAAATAAAAGGTATGCAGTTGGTAAGTGCTTTTATTTAAAGAATATCTGAAGTATTTTATCAGCCTTTGTGTTTTCTGGGAATCATTCTCATGACCTTGTCGGTGCTAGTGCTGTGGTCTACCAGTTGAACTAAAGGAACATAATGAAAATTCCTGGTTGAATAGATGTTTTGGCAGAATATTTGAGCTATAGCATAATCTTTCATTCTGGTTGGATAGATGTATGTTTGTCCAACATAGATAACAGGGAACTGAATTGTGTTTTGTTCTTTCATACAGCACACTCACCCACACAATTATTGATCACACAGAATAAATCCCTCTCGTTCTGATGTCCACAGTTTTATCTCCAATCGTTCCCTCGCCCGCAGAACATTATGTTGAATATTAACATGAGCAAATATTTCTGACCCTTCTGTGTTTTCTCTCTGATACTGAATTGGAGCAGTTTTCCTTCATGAAAGAAACCATTTTGTGCAGTATTGCTGATAAGTAGGTCACCTGAAATGTGTTTAGACACTAGACAGATGTGAAGAGAAGCATGAGAACCAGATTTTGGTTTCACAATAACACAGTTGTTATCAGTTTCTCAGTGGGCCACGAGAGCAAAAATTCAGTCAGGCCGAAGCAGGAACACCTGTTGAAATGAGCCGCACCGCCACTATGCAGACTGGCACAATTACATTCGAAAGCGAATTTGCACAGAAAGCCACTTTAATCACTGAAATCGTAAAAATGCAGGACCACCTATTAGCCCAAGCTCTCAAACTCTTATTTGAAAAGAAAGGCTGTGAATTCTGGGCTCAATCTCCTGCCAAATGGCTTCGTATAGAGTGGAATAATTTTTTCATACACTCAGCATTTCCTCTCACTGCTGGATCGTTGTCACGTAGTCTTTACTTTTTAATATATGACCGCAGGACTCCATAGGCGATCTGTCATCAGAATAGAGTGAAATGATGAGGTCATTTACATTTCTTCACGCCTTCTATGCAAACACGCGCCGTGCCTTGAATGTCATCATGAGTGGAAGCGGATTTGCTTATCATTTGCACAGATGATGCTGCCATGTTATTGAAACCGAAACCGCTTGAGCTTCTCAACTTAACTTGTGCTTCAGTAAAAAAATAATGTCCATTATAAAAGAAAAAATATTTTAAAATGCTATGGTTCTGAAAAACTTTTATACCATTTTCAAGAAAAGTTTCATTAAATGATTCTATAATGTCACTATGACTCTAAAATAACACCTTAAAAGGTTAGTTCACCCCAAAATTAAAATTATGTCATTAATTACTCACCCTCATGTCATTCCAAACCCGTAAGACAAATTAAGATATTTTTGATTAAATCGGAGAGCTATCTGACCCTCCATAGACAGCAGCGCAACTGAAATGTTCTCAGGTCCAGAAAAGTAGTAAATACGTCGGTAAAACAGGTCCATGTGACATCAGTGGCTCAACTTCAGTTTTGCGACGCTACGAGAATACTATTTTTTGCGCAAAGAAAACAAAAATAACATAATTTACTCAACCATTCTTCTCCCCCGAGTTACGTCTTCCGCCATTTTAGAGAGTATCACAGTACATACGCATGCTTTTCCCTAAGTATGAACAACACTTATTACGCAGATTATACGTTCATGCGCGCTTTCCCTCCAAACGTAAATAACGCTGATTACGTCAAATACGTTCTTGGGTACTCTCCAAAATGGTGGAAGATGTAACTCGGGGGAGAAGATTATAGTATGTAATTTGTAATTATATGTAATTGTTATTTTTGTTTTCTTAGCACAAAAAAAAGTACTCTCGTAGCATCGCAAAACTGAAGCTGAGCCACTGATGTCACATGGACTGTTTTACTGATGTATTACTACGTTTCTGGACCTAGGAACATTTCAGTTACGTTGCTGTCTATGGAGGGTCAGATAGCTCTCCGATTTAATCAGAAATATCCGTGTTTCTGTGTTCCGAAGAAAAAATTAAGGGTTTGGAATGACATGAGGGTGAGTAATTAATGACATAATTTTCATTTTGAGGTGAACTAACCCTTTAAATACATTTGAGTGTATGCTTATCCTTTTTCCCATTTATTATTAATTTATAAACATCAATAAATATCATTTGGGTTTGTGAGGAGCCATACCACCTGAACCTGAACCATTTTTACCATTTTAGATCCTAAACTAATTTGAACTATACTAATAGATTATACTGAAATTTGCTTAAGGTTTTCTTTTCCTCATTATGATATCAGGACAATTATGCCCCCAGAAATTTGCTTCAGAAATTAATTCAGAAATCACCTTTTCCACGCTTATCATAGACAAGCTTTCATAGATGTCATTGGGTGTATACACACATGCACACAAATTGTTTAGAAGCAATTATCACTCATAAATTGCTACAAATAATTACAAGTAGGGCTGCAAAATGATTAGTCACGATTAATCGATTCAAAATAAAAGTTTATGTATGTGTGTGTACTGTGTATATTTATTATGTGTATACAGGTAGCCTATAAATACACACACATACATATTAAGGAAAAATATGTTAGATTTATATGTAAAATATTTATATTTATATATAATATAAATTATGTACGTATTTGTATGTAAACACTTGTATAATACATACAATTTTTTTTAAATATATACATATATATGTGTGTGTATTTATACACAGTACACACACATATAGTATGTAAACATAAAATTTTATTTTGAATCAATTAATTGCAACTAATCGTTTTGCAGCCCTAATTACAAGTAACAAATTGAGTTAAAACTGAAACTTTGAAATACTTATTTCCTTGTAAAACGTACTCCAGTAACCTTTATTTTAATTACAAATAATTATTTACAGCATATGAATTTAATTTATGTATTTTTTTAAATAGATAGTAAAATAATAATATAGATAGATCCAAAAATAATAATAAGCATTAATAATATAATAGATCCAGACAAAAAAAAAAAACAGAGAGAGAATTATGTCATTGATCCTTGTACATAATGTGAGAATGTTTGGATAAAGTACAGTAAAATATGTATAATCATAAAAGTGAACATGATTTTACATCATTTATGTATGACAATTAACTTGTATGTTAATGAATGTTTTCTATATATGTGCTGCATTTGTTTTGCCATCTTATACACAAGCTGCACAACAATGTGGGCATATTGATTGAAAATTTAGCCCATGTTTTCAGTATGCATATGCCATGGGATTGGCATCTCTCAGATGCATTGGAGATGTGGATGAAGTTGACTCCATTATGGTCTTTTTATGCTTCATTAGTTAAATTCAGGACTTGCACAAACAAATACTGATGTACTTTTCCCATGTGCTTTTCTCTCCAAAAGAAGCTTTGTATTTTATTTTGCCTGGCTGTATTGTAGTTCTCATAAAAAAAAAATAAAAAAAAATCAAGGCTGATAAACCCAGTTGTCCTTTCAGACTAACTACCTGAAATTAACCCCTCAGAGGATGCTGGTGGGTTTATGGGTAAGCATTTACATGCACTCAAAGCTGAATATTTTCAGTATAAAGCTGAGCCGTCTGTGCCCCGAGACCATAAATTTGATTTCAACATGCCTCATCTTGTGTAATAGTTTTAAGAGGAAACAAACATTTTTGCAAGCATGTGATCCATGAAATTCCTTGACTTTTCATCATGTATGTGCGTATGCGGTGACTGATGTTGAATGCTGTAGGATGTAAGAGGCAGCCTGTGTGCTCTATTGTGGCAGGGCAGTATGAAAATGAGCGCGGCAGGTTGAGGGGGGTGAGGAGGGCGTGTGACTTTGCCAGCTGTGGTGACCACTGGGGCACACGGTGGGAGGTGGTTGATTTGCACCGAGTGCACCAGTTTCCAGCAGCTTGACCTGAACCCCATGACATCATGCTCCCTATTGATGACTGTGGGGGTCTACGCTCACATTTAATTATGCTGATTTAAATTAACTTTTTGCCAGTGCTCCACCTACTGCCTTCTAAGGGAGCATCTCAACTGAAATTGACCCATGTAAGTGAGTAATTTGGAGCGGTTGTGTGAATTTTATTGAGCAGCAGATGAGCATATTAGATGTCATGTGACACTGAAGACAGGAGTAATGGCTGCTGAAAATTCAGCTTTACCATCACAGGAATAAATTACATTTTAAAATATATTCAAATAGAACACAGTTATAATATTTTGCTTTATTACTGTTTTTACAGTATTTTTTTTTTTTTAATAAATGCAGCCTTAATGAGCATAAAACTTATTTTAAAAACTTACCAATCCTACCAATCTCAAATTTTTGAAAGGTTGTGTAGATGTCAAAATATTTCATTTAAAAATAATATATTACATTTTTATTTATAATAATATTAATATGATCATTTTAATGATTTAATATTGCAACCTAATTATTTTAAACTCTTTTCATTAATACCTTTAACTAGTTAACAAATTATAAGTATATTTATGATATTTCTCACATAATCTGCCATCTTTTCACTTGATGTAATGCATTCTGGGTTTACTTTGCTGTGTTTGCCATGATGAGGTAGCATAATGAAGATGCTTTTTGAAGCAATCGTCTCATTTCCTTAAAATACTGCCTCTGTAGGCATCTCACTAGGTTTTGAAGCAGAGCACATGATTTAACTCCTAATACTTCAGTAGGCATATTCTGTGAGGTCGTTATCATGATCTTTATGTCTCTACAACTCATCCTGATGGATCCGTGATTTGGAGCGATGTGCCAGTACGAGATTGTTGACTGAAATGTCAGAGGATAGTGAGATGTCAGTTGATGAACCATTTCTAATTCAAAGTTCCCACTGTAAGCGCACACTTATTGGCAAGGCCATGATAATCAGGTTAATCATGGCTGTGGAAGATGTAATTGTTCTTGTAATGTGGAGAAATAGCTAGTGGCTGCTCACTCTCGTGTCTGCGTCGTTGGGTAATCTGCTCCTCGATAATACCGGAGGCTGTCAGATCCACACCATTTAAATGTTAACATCCGTGTTTCTTATATATTACCATAAACATTTCTGCAGCCTAATTGATTTTCAGTAATTGTGGGTGCAAATGGGCAGCATTCATCTGAATTACTGTGCTTTGCTGCTCTTTTATGGCACATATAGATTGCAGACTGTTTACTCTTATCATCCCATGCAACAAATGCATATGAATGACAATGAACGTGGCTGAATGAATGCACATGGTTGTTCAACAATAGTATGATTGTTGTTCAGATGCAGTCAGCATGTGCTTTTACCCCATAGGCAGCAGGACAAATTGTGATTGGGCAGATTACTGCGGGTTTTATCGAAATCCAACAAAGCCAATGTCTTTGATTGTGTATGATGCATGATGAAGTGCTTATTAAGATGCATTATCAAACAAATGAAATGCAAATCTACACTCTCACTGGGCCATTTTTGACTCTTGACATAAAGACGCACCACTTTCCCAGAGCAAGCCAAGTTTTTTTCACAATCATCAGCACAATGAAAGTAGCGACGACAGAACCTTGACAAAAAAAAACTATACAGTGTATGATAGACACACATTCCTTAAAGCACTCAAGGGGCATTTTACTGCCAATCGTGGACAAAAGAGCGATCTAGCTGACATTTGCATCATATAAACCTACAAAGTATTGCTTCAAGCATTTGAATTAGTTTCTGCAGTTCTCAGCCAAGAAATGAGCCTGTGTGCCGTCAATGATTGTGTGTCAGTAAAATGAAATCCCCTCTAATGCCCTTAGACATTGCAACAGAGATACAGTGCAGCTGCTAATGTGCTTTCCACACATTTATATCAAGGTAAACTGTTTACCGCCCATGCTCACGTAAAATTACATGGTCAGTTAAGCCCAAATGATCATTTATGGGTGAGTAATTAATTGTAATCTTGTGCATGCAGTGTGGGCCATGCATTGTGGGAGAACCTGTGTACGTGGTAAGACATTCACAGCCAACCTCCCAAGTTATACTTCTCCGCTGTCGTTTAGATACAACTACCATGCTTGTGTGGAATGGTGATTCAACCGGAAAAAACGCCCATTATGCTGTCTTGATGTTGTCAGGGGCAATGAATCCCGGGTGATGAGATTGTGTTTGCATGCTTCTTCAGGTTCTCTGGCTTTATCAGATGTGTGTGTGTGGGAGGGTCAAGCCATAGTTTCTAATATTGGAGATGGTGGTCTACAGTTGAAGGTTTAGATTCTGACTCACATTTAGATTCTAAAAATCCAGTGACAGCAGGTGGTACAGTGGTTCTCAATTGGTTTTGCTTTTGAATGCAGATCAGGGCTCGCAAAATTTCTAAATCCCTGGTAGCCCTTCGAGCAGGTACTCTTCAGATTTTGGTAGCCCGAAAATTAATTTAACTAGCCCAAATAAAAAAGACAAATTTTTAAATATAGAAAATCAGATAAGTCTAAATGTCAATCAAAACATTTTCAATACACAAATATCAATGAAAGGATTTTATTTCACTATTTACAGGGTATCTGCAGAATTTAAAAAAAATCAGTTTAAGCCAATTTATGAACCTTTTTAAGAGCTGCACAAGTAAAATGAACACTGTATGAGTGGGGTTCGACAATGTCTATGGTAACATTTTAAGCCATAAAATTACATGATTTACAGTTTAGATACAAGTTTTCACAAAAAAAAAAAAAAAATCTTATAAAGTGCTCTGCTATTTTGTCATCACTGTTGTTTTTCCGTTTCTTTAGTTTCATTTTCTACTGTGAAACAACAGCCCATGCCAGTGTTGCCACCTTGTGGAACATCTGATTTGTGCAAAACCAAGTCAAAAATCGGATGGTGCGTGTATAGTATGCACATACTATTCTGGTGACGAATTTTTCATCACTCATACTTTACACGAACCCTCACATATGCATAAAAACCAAAGTATACTTTGGCTTTAAAATGTAAAATTTTATAAGCCTATGTACTTTGCTATCCTAAATAAATATTTGCATGAGGGCATTTTGTTATTATTAGTGTTTAGCTAGTCAGCCATTGTTTTCCTTGCTGTCTGTGACCTCGTTAGAACAGATGCTGCCTTCAAGTGCATGTGGGAAGCTGGTATCTCTGAATTGTGCATTTACGACATGTCACACATTCAAGTTGGAAAAATAAAACAAAAGTAGCCTAAACAAAAGAAAAAATATATATATTTTGAACAATAAACCCAAATTACTACATTGAATTCAAAATTATGAAAATGATTACTTTCTATCACTGTCAGGGTGTCATAACTAAAAGTGTTACATAAAATGAACAGTAGTGATTAACTTTACACTGTTCACTGCAGACTTGCTTTCCACTGGCTGTTCTCTATAGAGTACAGATATATTATATCATAGATCAGTGTCTATATCTTTCAAATAGACATTCTCCTTCCAACTCAGCCACTCGTGTATCATCTAGAATTCAGAGTTTCCAACTTGTAAATACAACTTTGCTTGTTCATTCATGTGCTCAGAACTCAAAATTACAATATTTCCGACTCCACTTGAAAGGCACAAAAATTGCAGTTGAGAACTACCAGTTAAGAATAGACCTGTGTGAAGCGAACAAAGTTTCTCTGCGCTCCTTTCGGGCTGAATTATGCGACTGTTCTCCAACTTTTTTTAGTCTCTCTAAATTAGTCTCTATTGTACCTCACAACCAAGATAATTTTCCATTGTGATTGAGCAAAGAAGGCATCATGGACAAAAGCCAGACCTTTCATTAATTCTTAAATTAGGAGCAGTACAGATTTTCCAACTTGGTTTTGTCAGGTTTTCAGATGAGTAGTAGAGGGAACAATAGGCAGATTGTCTCTCTCTTCCACCTCAGTATGTTCAGTGAAATGAATATCTGCAGCTCGAGGGCCCAATGGAGGCCACGTTAAATGGACCATCGTCTTTATTTGATTAGGGAGTCAAGTAATGTCTTCGTTGTCTTTTAGCATGTTGGTAAATTGTTCTTTTCAGACGCATCCAGTGACCTCAGTCAAGTGTTTTTTACTCTAGCACTCTCCCTTTCATCCAAGATTAAATTCATCTCCTGATAAAAGACCAGGATATGGCTGCAACCCCTCGTGCTTCAAAATCAACAGCTCTTGAGCAGAGGTTGCAGCTGTCTGTTAGCTTTGGTATCTCCCTTCCACTTTTCTCCTGTGGACGTTGGTAAAACGGGCGGCGTGATCTTGCCCGGTGAGAAGTGAGTGATGAAAAGGAGAGGACGTGTAGAATGTGAGAGGTGACACATCTGATAACCTATAAATAGGGCGCTTGAGAGCTGGAGCTAGCGGGTGCATGCTGAGGTGAGAGCGTTTCAAAAGAAAGAGAGAAACAAACAGTAGGATGAGGCTTCTCGTGCTGATATCCTTTGGGACACCCTGGTCACATTTGTCTCAATCAGCAGTCACTCTCCAGTAGACCAGTTGGTCTCATGAGAGACCGAACCACCGAGCGAATCCAACTCTTGTTGGTTACAGTAAATGTGTTTGCGAAGGAGGGTGGAGATGTTGCTTTACCACATTGTGATGGTTTTATGGACCTCACCGTCCAGCTGTCACAAGATGGCCTTCGATTAAAATTATAGAGACACATAATGTTATTGCCATTTAGAAAGCCGTATTTTATCCGGCTGTGGTGAGCCCGACGTAATCCGGAGAAACCGAGCTGTCGCAGTGCCAGAAGCCAGATACTGTGGCTTTGGATTGTCAGACTTTCTCAAAGTAATCATAGCCAGAAGCTTGTGTAGCTGAGAAGAGGAGGGTTATTATGGTTTTGCCTTGTGGTCTTGATAAATAGGTGCTGTTTCGGTGGGAGCGAATAACGGTCCTTTGTGAAGTTGAAGCACAATTAAAGAAAAGATGGTAGTAAAAAGTGTACAAGAGCAGAGAAAAGGCCAGTTCCTGCATCCATTGTCGCCAATGGGAGATTGGCGGCGCCATTCAGGATCTCAGACACTTTTGGTAGTGAAGAGCGTTTTTCATTGGTCAGATATACTTAATTGATGCAAATAGCCACAGTAACCTGCGTCCTTTTTCGTAAGAGTAAGTCTTGCTTTTGAAATGAGAGAGAAAAGAGTTTCAACCCTTGACCTGGTCTTCGTTAGATGGATTCTGGTTATTCTGCCCAGGTGGAGAATAAAAGGAAAAGCGACACAAGCGCATAGTACAGGAACTTGACAGTCCCAATTCTAAGAGGCTTACCATATTTTATCACAGGTCTTTCAAATACTCCCTTAGCTTTCCTCTGGAAATACAGCTTGAGCTTCAGTTTGACCGTCACTTACCTCTCCTTACTGATACTGCAGGGCTCAACAATAAGGATGGCCTGCTGGACCGGGGCCAGTGTGAGAGAGTCTCAGGCCAGTTGATGGAACTGTCACTTGCTCTTGTAGGTCAATGCTGTATTGCAACTGAAAATATTACTTATTCATTGATTATATACGTGACTTTTTATGGCCTACAAACATTTGGTTATCTGTGATGTTTTCTATATTATCTTGGTGACAATTTAGCAGAAATTGCAGCAGACATCTATCTTGCTAACAGATTTTAGGTTTTGTCAAAGTTGTTAAAATGACTTCAGAAAAGCATCAGTAAGATTTGTGTGTGTGTGTATTGTATGCAATAGTTTTGCATTTGTTTGTAGTTTATTAATTTAAATGTTAGTTCAATTTTATTATGCATTTAATTAAAGCTATTTAATTAGTTTGTTTTAGCTTGTTTGCTGTTTTTTTTTTTAACGAAAGAAACCTTTTTTTACTTTTTGTATAGTAAATGTTCTTTTTGTAAAGGTATTTTTATTTAAAAAAAAAAAAAAAAAAAAAAAAAAAAACTCTTGTGGTGAGGCCAGTGGAAATGTCAGAAAAAATCAGAACATCTGCAGAAACAAAAGAAGCCCTTATTGTCAAGCCATGTATACTACGAGACAATATCACGTGTGTTAAAGTTGTTTTATGTAATCTTCACTTGCTCTTTCCCAAAAGCCATAATGAAAAGGTCATTCAAGTCCCGTGTGAACTCTGTGGGCAACTTTATACATTCAGCTGAGAGCTGGAAAGCTAAAAGAAAAGGCCAGAATCCACAGAAATGTTTGCTTTGGGTATTGTCTTTTCTTTTGAAATAGTAGACAGCCCAGAGCTGTTACAGATACTGCTACCCTTTACAGAGAAAAGATAGACATCAGTGATGTGTCCCAGATGCCAACTACATGTCTATATAAGCCCCTTGCTTTTCAAAACAAATAAAAAAATAAATAATGCATTTGGAAAGCTGTATTCCCACCATGTTTTGGGTGTAATTTAGTGTTTAATTAGGATAAACCACTATTTGTAATTATTAAAGTCTGATCTAGATCTGAGACATCTGAGGCAAGACTCCCCAGATTACTCAAAGTCTGTGCGAGCTTTTTCCCACTGGCAGAAACGAATTACTTGAAAGACTTTGAGTTCACCGTTGTAATCGCAATGTTAAATGTTCCCTGTGATTAAATCAAATGCTTGTGAAGCTCCGATACTTCATAGACCCGCAGTAGAGTGCATGGCCTCCAGTCAGACTACAACTCTTGGGAGCGTACTGCAGTGACATTACTTGTTTGTCCCGAAGGCACCTGGTCTAAAAGTAGAAACTAATTGACAGGGATGTCTGCAACCTTGCCTTTGGCTGGCTCAAGTGCACTATGTGGAAGCCTGCAACCATTCTGAATGAGGTAATTAATCTACTGCTATTGAAGCTTGTTTTTACACTCCCCTTGTCTTCAAATTTTTATAAAGGGAGAAAAAGTATTGAGGCCTTTCAGGGACGCTGCTTAATTTCTCACGCGCTTTACACCTCTACATTGCCGTAATCAGTAAATTCTTAATGAGTTCAGAATGGATTATTCAGCTTTGATTATTATAGATTAATCCTTTAGTCCAAGGTTTCCCAAAGTGGGGTTCGCGAACCCCTGGTGGTTCGTGAGGGAATTGCAGGGGGTTCGTGAGTTGGTACAGACTGCGACCGTTCTTTTCTGCTGGTGCGAGTAAATTTTGTGAGCAGTCGCACTGGCGCGACCAACGCGTTGTTCAGCTCATGTTGCCATTTCTGTTGCATATGAGAAACGTCACATGACAAACAAACACGTAACAAAATCTTGCTACTCGTTTGAGCTGCGCAGCACGGACCGTTTATCAGCTTGGACCACGACGCAAACAAACTTGTCCGAGCTCAGAACAGCTTTACTCGGGGAAACAAAGTTGATTTCGAGACACTGTTACAGCACAGCGCTGCGAGATCCAGTGAGAAGTATTTGAATTCACTGCACAATGAATAAAGGTTGCTGTGAGATCCAGTGAGAATCATTCAAATTCTGCACAGAACTCTATTATAAACAGATCAAACGGCGCTGACGTAGAAAACCAGAAGTAGTAACGCTGTCTATAACCATGGTGTTGTGGCAGAAATAGTTGAATGTTATTACATTATTCATTTCAGGGTTTGTACAACCTTTTGAGAGAGAAATTCAAGCAAATTTCAATGGCTTTCTAGCATTTCACACAACTGTTTCTAGAACTAAAGCTCAAAATGATCCCATTTGAATGTTATTTTCAATGGGATGACTAAATTATACTATCTATCTATTACTGTTGCTATCTATATTGTTATACTATCTATCTATCTATCTATCTATCTATCTATCTATATATATATATATATATATATATATATATATATATATATATATAATATCCCTCTGAAATGAAGAAATACTTAAAATAAATTAAAAGAATATTGCACATTGTAATTTCTATGAGTTAAGTCTATTTGTTATCAAAGTGTTTGTCAGTAATACAGTTAAAATGGGGAATATATGTGAATGATTACCCCCATCAGGCTGATTTAAGGTGTGCCCCTAAATTTTCGGCTTGTGCTCCTAAAAAATTTCATTCAGGGGCTACAGTGCTCCTAGTAAAAATAGTTAGTCTGGAGCCGTGGTACAGGGTATGCCTATGAGTGTATACCATTAACGAATTAACCAAAAAAAATCAATAAATGTAAAGGTAAATGTAAAATCTTAAATGTATAAAAATAATTCTCTTTTTGGAAAACCCTATATTAAAAAAAAATATTGTGGAAAAAATGCAATACATTGTAAATTAAAGTAATATGAATTTCTATAATTTTCTGAGTGTAATAATAACAATAGCTATATAAATATCCTATTACTGAAACTTTTTAAATCTGATAAAAAATAAATGTTTTTTTAAGTTAAACATGCAAATGTGCCATTAAATTATTGAAATATTTACTTAAAATATCAGGGGGTACTTTAATTAAATAATTTATGTCAAAGGGCTTCAGCTGACAAAAAAGTTTGAAAACCCCTGCTTTAGTCCATAAATTAGAAATGAGTGATTTACCAGTTAAAATGATATAACGGTAGACATTTTCTGTTGCAGTTATTCGAAATGCCGCTATAGCATAGGGGATGGATGTCACTTTGCATTCAGAGAAAAAATGAACAAGAGCTTGTTAAAAAATGGTTTGTGGTGTGGAACTGACCCTCTGTTAAGGTCCACTTCCCTGTTACTGTTGCTAATGCAGTCAAACTTTCTTTCTTGAGCCTGTTCTGCCACTTTCAAATAAGAGAAACATTTCACATTTAGTGAATTTCCTCATGAAACGTTATCTGTTTTAAACATGCATTTACATATAGCAATTGTATTCAGTCTTCAAAAAGGTTTTCAGTGTGTCAGTAATTTCGAAATATTTGATATTTTAATATAATATATAAACACAATTATACACTTTAATTTAATTCATTAATTTATTTCATTTTACATGACATAAAAATATCTACCATGACTTTGGTCTATGACTACTTTGGTCATTGTCAAATATACCATTATTTTTTATTAGTTTTTTAAACCTGATTTAAAGACTACTGAAAAAATAATGGTATTTTTGACAATGACCAAAGTACCTATACATATAATTCACTGCAGTTTCCACCTGAAATGAACACTATTGGCTGTAATGAGCAACAAATTTAATTCTTTTTCACACAAATTATGATTACAAGGGGAGGTTATTGATTAATTCACTTACTTTTGTATGGTTCCTTGCACAATATTTTATAATATGACATCAAAACATTTTTATTATAGTGCATGATTTGTAAACAAATACTTTTTAAAGTTTGCATTATGTAACCAACTCCATATGTATTGCTTTTCTGACATAGTAAACTTGCTCGGTAGCACACCCGGTGCAGCCAGTGTTGCCAACTACTTTTCATGGCAAGCTGCTAAAGGAAGGTCGATTTGTTGCTAAAAGTTGCTAAATGACGTTGTGATGTCATTGCGTGATGATGTCATTACATAATCACGATGATAAATTGTCACTAAATCAAATCTCAGCCTTTTCTCAAGGTTTTTTTTTTTTTTTAATTAGCTAGTAAACCAGTAAACAACACATTTTGAACAATTATAGTTTTAAGCAGTGTAATAGTATGCTACACTCTAAGAAAAGTCTGTAAAAGTAGGGCACAATCTATGTTAATTGGAAATTTCTGTACTGATTTTTCACAGGTTTTTTTTACCTGCATTTTAAATTACGCATTGTATTTTGTGTTTTCTTGTTACAGGTTATTATTGTTATTATGAAACTGAACAATTGTAAATAGCAGCTAACTTAATTCACATGATGTGTGTACTACTAGGCATCTTTGATCTCCTCTTTTTGTGAAATTTAGATGGAAAATGTGTGCGTTTTTATCGTTTGAGTCTCTTACCAAAAGTTGCTAAAATTTGCCAAATAAATTTTAAAAATAGCTAAGTTTCTTGCTAGCTGCCTTTGGAAGAAAAAGTTTCTAGGGGAGTCTGAAAAGTTGCTAAAAGTTGGCAACACTGGGTACAGCACGTGCACTCAGCTATGAGTCCTGTGAAATACAAATACATGAAAAAAGACCTCAGAGACTTCTAAGCAAGCTAAAAGGGCATGGTTGCTTCTGCAGATTTTTATCTTGCGTTTTTATCTTGTTTACTTTTGTTAATCAGGATTTAGTGCAGGTGGTACGTTATTTTCAAACGTGATAGAGCATTAACCTTTTATCGCCACTCAACAGACATTTTGTTTCTGCCGCGATACACACAGCAACCAACATAATAAAATGTCTTCAGATTAATGTTCATCTGTTTTGGATAAAACTGATCACGCTTTTAGCACCACAAATGTGCAAGAAGCAACGTATTTTGCTGAAATGTCACAACAGACATGTTTTCCGTTGAGCCTGGATTGTGAACATGTGTATACCATGTATATAGCATGATACCACAGCATTAGCAAATGATTCTTCTGTTCTTTATAGACATGCACTGTATGGTGTGCAAATCCTTTTGTACGCTCTGAGTTACATATGCTCTCGGTGAATAGATCTACCATGACTAAAGACTTACCTGAAGGCGACTAGATTATTTTCCCTACATTTTTCAATTTTCTATTTATCATTCAAGTGGAATGAATCCAAACTTGCTGAGCAATGAATTCATAGCACAGCAACTGATATTATGGCTTCAGGAGAAATGAAAAGGGAATAGGCTGAGGACACGGATACAGACATATTGTATGGGAGGAGGCACTGTAGATTGCGAGCATCTCGCTGAAAGAGCCTGCAGGCAGGAGCAGAAATGCAAGACGGTGAAAATCATTCATTGTTTGTGCTGTTATCATCTCTACATGTTGTGAACATAATGCTATTGTATTGGGAAAGGTTTTTGCTGGTCAGCAGCAACAGTAGGGAGTCTTCATGGAAGTCTTCTCACATTGTGTTTATGGCCTTGTGCAGTCGTGTGTAGCAACAAACTCTTCTGTAGCAATAGGTTTGTTTGAGATGCCAGACACCTCGCCTTGAATGTACTCGACAGTAGGTGGTTGCAGTCAGGGAGGAGTCAAATATGAGCTGTCAACTCAGACAGTTTTCACTTCACGTAGTGGAATAAAAATCTGTGCAAACAATAGCAGATGCTTGTTCTTTGTTGGTATGGAACTGGATTTGAAATACTTGTAGATGAAGATGATGAACAGGCTATACAGTGTGCTTGCGGTTTCATAGATGTTTTCTCAATCAATTTATAGAAATAAAAATACAATTTCAAAACTATAATTAAAGTTTTTGTTTGTTACACCTAGTGGTGCGGAGGTAGTTTATTTGCCAATTTGTGGACCTTTTTCACACATTGATGCATTTCTGCAGTAATTATCATCATAAATTACAACATTTTGTTTTTTTACTCTGACATAAAAAAATTAACACTTCTAATTGAGCTGTTCTATAAATTGTTCACTTTTTTTTATTTTTTTTATTTGCCATAATTCATCTCTCTCTTTTTTTCCCATCTTTTGGATAGTTATGGAAACTGCATTAGTGGATTTTCTTGTTTTGTTGTTGTTCAGGCAAATAGAAACACAAAAATAATGCTATGGTCTCCCATGTAACCTGTATAGAAGTTAATCCTACAATAGTGTATATCTGCGTTTCAATTCTAGAAATGTGAAATGGATCCATGGCATTGTAAATTATGCTATTCACAGTCAGCCATGATCATTTTATTTTAATGGTCATGTGATCTCAACATGTCTGCCCCATGGACCTGCTTCATCTAAAATAAAACAGCTTTTATTAGGCTACTGATATGAGGATACATGCCATGTAAATAAATGCAGTATAAATTAAAACTTTTTGAAGTACACTATAAAAGAATGTCCGCCTACTTCAATTTAAAAACCTAAGTTTAGTTGCTGCCTTAAGTATTTTAGTATAATCAAATTGGCTGTACAAATCATTTTAACTTAAATTATATTAAACTGACTAAAAAAAATCGAGTTGAATCTTGTATAACTTAAAGTTGAAATTGTTGAAATTATTTTGATGAATTAAAGTAATGGAAAAACATGTAGCCATGACTTATTAATCATAGAATTTTATACAATGTATTATTTATTTCTTTATGTACAAAACTTTTTTAATTAGTGCACCAGTCAGATATTCTATACAGAGTTTGTACTGTCAGACAGTAGGGAGAGTTCACAGTGTTTCCCCTGTTCATTCTCTCCTTGGCATATCTGTCCATTCATTCATCCATCCATTCTTCCATCTATCTATACTCAATCAGATGTCAGCCAAAGGTTCTCTAGAGCATTGAGCATCCTGATGAGGAGGCTGCTGCAGCTGTTTGCTTTTCCAGACATGGCTTTGTGCTCACTGTTCACTTGCACGGTGTGCTGGCTCCTCATTACTCGTGTCTGCTACACATCTCATTGGCACCAAAGGTGGCAACACTGGGCTTGTTTTGTTGATCCCTCATTATAATGTGCAGATACTGGGAGCGAAACATATTAGAATGCGCTAATGCATAACTCTGATTACCCACCGCAAAAAAATACATGCAATCTCTGTGGTGCTTCTGACCTTACAGATGTCTTTTTCTTTGTTTCCAATTGCATGCCCTCTCAAAATCTGCAATTCAATAAATATTATTTGTGTTTGATGCCACCAATTAAAATGAGTGATTGTGAGGCACTTCATAATAGTTTCGAGTGCAGCAGCAAATTATGTTCTGACATGTCTTTGATTTATGAAGGAAGACGCCCAATGGACTGACTGCAGATGCTGAACAGCTGTGACAGTCTGTTAAAATAGTCAATTCTTTTGTTTGGATGCTGATTCCACCCAAGCCTTAAGCATATTTTACAAAGCCTATCTTGCGAAGATACCAATCATAATTTTAAGTATTTATGTTTAGAGTTTTGTATTTTTATTTTTATTTTTATTTGTCAACTGATGAGGATTTTTCAATGGTCAATGTCAATACAGATATTTACCGGACAGGGTAGCTGAAGGTTTATATTTGCAATATACAATTTAAGATTAAATACATAAAAAAATCAGAAATGACTCTTTTAAACAACCTTTAAACAAGTTACCATAAGAAAATTAAATTACTAAAAGCACCTGATTGATTACCACTAGCTGATTTGTTTAAGTCTGAGTTTGATTTATGTTAATATCTGATTTCATTTAGGTCTGATTTTTCAATGACCAATGGCAACACAAATATTGATACTGACAGAGAGATTCTTTTTCACATTTTTGCACAATATTTACTCAAAATTCGCAAAAACAACTTGAAAAGTATAATTTACTGGCAAGCCTTTTGGTTAATGGTTATCAATTGATGCTAATAATCTCAAAATGGCCAAAAAACACCTATCTATCGTTATTTATTTTGTTTATTTTTGGTTAACTTTAAAGTCATAAAGGCATCATTCTAAGTAAGTCATTTACATTTATTTAAATTTGCTTTTATTAAGATGAAGAAAGATGCTTTTAATTAAAAAGTGATTTACATTCTGCATTTCTTTGGGAAGTGAACCAATGCTCTTGATGTTGCCAGTGCAGCTGAACTATTAAAACTCAAATGGCCTTCAAACACACTACTAGCTGTAGTAGATTGTAGATTTACACCCTACACCACTCAGTTCACATTCACATAGCCATTAGCATTCTTTCAGTCCAAAAAGTGGGTTCTACATTGGCAATGATGAAGTAAGTGTGGTAAAACTGGGACATACTATGACGTCACAAAATTGTACCATGATGCCACATTTAGAGAATGTAGCAAACCCATCTCTCTGAGAACTGTATCATGCTATGATGTCAGATGCTCAGTTTATGACATCAGACCTTCAAAATCAAAGGCTCCAGTGTGTTGTTCATATTTAGCGGCGAGGAGCGAGTTCAATCACACGGTTCATTACTTGTGTTGCTTGTGGTGTATATTATCTCTAATGATACCAATCTGCATCAGGCCAGCTTGAAAAGCAAAGACCCTCTGGATACCAGCCAAATGATTTTATAATTAGATAAATGAATTAGGTTAAATCAGGAAATAAAAGTCAGGACAAGCAGATAATGGTCTAGTGAGGCTACAGGTTCAGACACGTTAAGGACCATCTTAAGTACCATCGCTCACGTCGACGCTGAGAAGACATTACTTCCCTCATAATTGCTCTAAGTCAAGTCACTCGCTCATTGGCACTCAGTCATGCACTTCTGATCGATGCGTGTTTCGCATCGGAGAGAAGGGTCTCCTTCTTGTTGATGACTCTGAGGTGTGACCTATAGTCTCCACTTAAGAATGACAACTTATTATTGTGAGAGCATCCTTATCTTAATGCACTTTGACTGATAAAAGCTTTTTTGGAAACCTCACAAAGTCTGAGGCTGTGGAAAAAGGGTTGAATTGTCTGTATGAGAACATTTAGTGCTTAGACCTTTTCGGTTTCCCTGATGCTTGTTTTTGTGCTTTCATATTCATGTTTTTTGAAAATCTCAGTGTTGGAGGTCTCAGTTTAAGTATTTCCCTTTTTAATATTGGGCTTTTTGACACTGTAATGATTAATAGTTTGCATACTACCATGCTTGCATTTAGTATTTTGGAATAATCTCTCAGGTGCTAAAATTGTTCATTTAATTTTAATTTTGGCCTTTTTGACACTTTAACGAATGATAGAAGAGTGGTAATGGTGGAAGAATGCAAATGTAGCACATATTTTGTAGTTATCTCCATCATTACAAGTTTATTAGCATTCAAAGCCAAGTGTTTTGAGAGTGCAGGCATTTACATGGGTGAGTTTGCAGTTGATGGCCTCAGATGTCTCTGGTTACGGCCTTTGAATTGAGCTCTAAGATCCCATGTCACCATGCACACAAGTCATTCATTTACAGCATGTATTTTACATGGTTATCCTGAACGAAAAAGCCTATTTGTTTCAGTCTGCTGGCTAATTGTAGATTTTGGGTCTGTAATGAACAGCACACAGTGGCTCTAGCTGTCTGTACTGCTTCAGTTCCAATATTACAGATCTGGCAGCCACGTTTAATCAATAAGAGACAATGGAGTGTACATCATTTCTTATTGATGGGACATTGGGAGAAGATAGTCGCTGAATTGCAGTGTTTCTTTCTTGTAGCAACAAAGTAGCCTGTCCACTTGTCCTTTATGACTGATTCTTTCTGACTCATCAACAAAGTTTTTAATGCCTGGTATTTTTGAAGCAATGCAGCAATCGCACATCTCAATTGCAATTGAACATGGTGTATAACTGTTTATAGAGAATGACTCATAGACTTTGTGTTGTCTTGTTCATGGTGTGTGTATGTGGTATATATGTGTGTTTCTGTCTATTAAATTGAATGGATAGAGGGAGAGCTAAATTTAAGTTTGCAGCCAATTGTAAGAAAGGGGTGGGGTTTAAGCTGGCTAAATAATTTGAGAATAATAATGGAATTTTATTTAAATTACGAGGTCAAAAAAAAGAAGAAAAGAAACATGCAAAGATGAATTGTTCACAATAACATGCATTTAGAAAATAGAGTAAACTGTCTTTTCATTCCAACTTTAAAGCTATTGTAATGGGGTGGGTGATATACCGATAGACAGGATTAACCATTAGAAAATTTGTCAACCGTTAGAAATTTTGGACTATCGTCTCTATTGCAGTTACATGCTCACGTGACATTGCAGTGCTACGTGGTCACGAAAACGTATCGTTCGCATGCATTTTGAAGCATTGCAGTTTAAAAACAAGTTATTTTAAGCCATTGAAACGCAATCTGCAGCGAAAGAGAACTCAATTTGCTAAATACGCATGCTGACTGAGAGACTTTCTGAGTGCTGTCAGAGAGACGCGTGCACGTAAAAATGGTGATCATAGAGCGTATTTAAGTTATTTTTGCCGTATTATAGGACTTGAAAGGTTAAGTACAACACAATTGTATTTGTTAAAATGCCTGTCTTTGCAAGTATCCTCGTAAACAGTAATTTAGGTCTTAAGTGAAAGCAAAAAGCTTAGAAAGAAAACACATGTGTAACAGTTTATTGGATCTGTTTATTTTGTGATATTTACACTGGTGACATGAATTATGAAATTTCTATGGTATCAAAAATGGTAAAATCATAAAGGCCTTATTTAAAGCTTAAATAACTATATCGTGATGTTGTTACTGTGAAATAAAATTACTCATATCGTGATATTTTGGTCATATCGCCCACCCGTATACTGTAAAAACAACTGCCAAAGAATTTAAATTTAAAACACTAGTTAACTGTTCTGCCCCTTTAGGCTCAGTCTGTTTCATATATTGGCATTTATAGGGTTAAAAAGTAATTTTAGTATTAGTCAGAGCTTCTTGGGCTACTTTTCTGTTAGCCTGCACATCTAGAGTATGTAAATATTTCTCTGCTGTCAGTTATAAAAATACGGCCTAGAGTTTCTGCCTTATTACGCCAGAGAGTCTCACCAGAACCTTGTGCCAATCAGCACAAACCCAGATGGCAGTAAAAACGTCATATCGTTCCTTTGTCAACGTTCTGCTTGTCACAGGCACCTCAGTATATAAGCTCTTCAGGCCTCTCTTTTTTCTAGCCATTTTTCCTCATTGAAGGTGTTTTTCCTGGAAAATGTGCACCGCTTTTCCGCCCCCTCTAAGCCAGTTCCTTTCTCACAGGCGTTCTGGCATATAGTGCATGAATCAACAGATGCCTGACATTGAACCAATCAATCCATGAAGATGTGGCTTTCTATTTACAGAGTCTTCTTGAAAGATCAATGCTTTTCTCCTCGCTTTCCATTTAAAAGGGCATAAACAATAATTTGAAAAAAAAAAAAAAAGTAGCTGGAAATAACATAACTTTTACTGACCTCTTAGAGAGTTTCACATCCGATCCAGATCACTATTGGAAACTTTACTATTGGAATGGAAAAAAGCTCCATCCAGCTGTTTAATACATTGATCGCACACTGATTAGAAGCTTCTCTCCATGACTCCCAAATTTTTATGTGTCTGCATGGCAAAGAGCATAGCCGACACAATTAATTTTCCATTTCTTTTATGATATCAGTGTCTCTCAAAATCCTCTAATGTTCTGAAAACTTGCAAGTATCTATGAATTCTGGTCTAGGGTGTCAGAAGGTCAGGGGTAATAAATGAAAGAAAGCATCTGTGAAGCAGACATTCTCAGGCTCTATGTCTTAAGTGCGCTATCCTCCTTTTTCCTGGGAAAGTTTCTTTTGTAGACCAGCTGTAGGTAATTTCTCTGTTCTTAAACCTAGTGAGCTGCCTACCTAGACAGGATTTTAAAGGGATAGTTCAGCCAAAAATGGACATTTGGTTATTTACTTACTCTTTATGACATTCCAAACCTGTATGACTGTATGACTTTTTTAATCTTTTCTTTTAGAACACAAAATAACATATTTTGAAGATGTTTTAATTGTCCATTTAATGAAAGTAGCAACATTGGAACCAACTGTTGTTTTAAACATCTTCAAATATACACTACCATTTGGGATCAATAAGATTTTTTTTTTTTTTGAAAGAAAGTATTACTTTTATTCAGCAAGGATACATTCAATTGATCAAAAGTGACAGTAAAGACAGTTATGAAGTTACAAAAGATTTCTATTCCAAATAAATGCTGTTCTTTTGAACTTTCTGTTCACCAAAGAATATATCAAGGTTTCTACAAAAACATAAAGCAGCACGTTTTTTTAACATAGATAATAATAAGAAATGTTTCTTGAGCAGCAAATCAGCTTATTAGAATGATTTCTGAAGGATCACGAAGGGTCAGACTGGAGTAATGGCTGCTAAAAATTCAGGAATAAATTATTATTTTTTTTTAAAAATATATTTAAATAGAAAACAGTTTTTTTAAATGATGATAATATTTCACAATATTTTACTGTATTTTTATCAAATAAATACAGCCAAAGTTTTGAAACTTTACTAATATCTTCTCCATTTTCTTCTGTCAGGGGTTGCAAAGGACCAGCACAGGCCTGACACTGTTAGGTCCTGGATTTATAAGTCAGTTGTATGTTTCCACCATCATTATTGCTGGAACATTAGTGCTAGATTCTCATGCGATGCAGTTATTTGTTGCTGGGTTTCACTGAATGCGCTCCGCAAATTGTGAGGACCAGCAGACCTCAGTGCAGCAGGGCATCTGTTTTTAATGCTTCTCCACTCGCGGACCTCCGTGACCCGCTCTAGAGAGCATCAGGATTAAGATAAGCCTCCCCATTGTTCTCTCTCGCTTGGATCTTAATTCTCATTAACGTGTCCTGACTATCTCGAGTCATCGCTTGACTCTATTTCAATCAGTGCTGTGGCGCTTCAGATGTGCCTCCACGAGCAGGGCAATCACTTACATGTAAGTGATTTGCACATACATGAAAACATCTCAGCAGCATGTTCCTGCCTCCCTTTCACTCGTAACCTTAGGGAAAGGTGACTAATTTACAGCTTCAGAGGAAGGAAGTAACCTCCAGCTAATTGAATTATGCCATTTAACTGCATGCACTCTATAGATTATACCAGTTTATTAAACAGGGCCCTATGGAAATGTATTGGCAGTGTTGGTTTGGTACACTCTAAAGACATCAATTTACAAGTTAGTGGCATCTTCTTTTAGACTGGTTGATAATTAATCTTCCATATGTGACAAAGACATGCAAATTCTGCTCATATGGCATGATCTTGAAGTCTTAGCTCAGGGATTATAAGGAAGTATCTCTTTTTCCACAATTTTCTTTCTTTATTCAACACTGAATATTCCACCGAAGGCAGTGATTACTAATAGCAGCACTTAATGTCTTATTTCTGAAAGCCTGTGCTTTAAACTGTAATAAAGTGCATATTTTCAATCTCCTTGTCCTGTTACGGAGCAAAAGGTTGTACTCTATTGCTCAATTTTAGATGTTAAAGTTACATTTTTACCCATCAGTTTTCTTTATGTCATGCATGAATGGTTTTAAGGTCAGGTTAGTATAATCTTTATTGCATACAACAGTCTGACAGACTACAGTTTAATTAGGAGGAGAACAAGTCCTTGACATTTCACAGTTGTTGTAAATGATCCTGGTTATCATTGGGAAATCTCTTTATATGTAACACAGCACAAAGCTAATGTTTTTATTACGTTCTAGCTTCTTTGTCCCTTTTCTTTTTCTGTAACTACTGCAAGTTACTGTGTACCTCAAAATTTACTATCAAATTTTCAGTGGCAGTGGCAGATGTTATTTTTTATTATTGTTTTTTAAGTAATATTTGTATGCCTTTATGCACTTCATGTCAAAGCGCTGCCCACAAAGCTATTGTAGTTGTTTTTAAAGTAAAAATTCAGTTTACTGTGTGTACTTATGTTAAGCTTACTAGATAGATGCAGTGAGATGAGAAGGGCGAATTTGGATGTGAACACTGGTCACCTGCACACATGCACCAGCATGTAATGAATCATACCATTGTGTAATGTAAGTGTAATGTAGTGTAATGTATCAGACCACTTGGCTTTTTACCAAACATTGGCTAAGGTTTTCTGGCATACAGTATAAAATAAAGAAGTAACCGTATTTTAATTTAGTAGAGTACTGAATTAAATAGGCTTCATGGACAGATGATGATAGATTAACAAAAAATAAAGCTTGAATCAATTACCAATATGTCTGGGTAGATCTGGATTTACACACATCCTGTTATGGCCAATGAAAAATATTTATGTACATAATCCCAATGTAAAAGGATTAAGTAAACTTCCATTTTACAAATTCAAAGTGATTGCATGACATAAAATTGTGACAAAATCCTTAGGAATTGTTTCATTAGCTCATAAGTAAGCAGCAAGTTTAGATACTTTACTCAGTATGTTTCTAATAGGGGTGACCCCGAATAGTCGATGATTCGATGCTTTGATAGGAGGAGCCTGATTCGACTTCCAATCTCACAGTCGAATATTCGCAGGGTGTTATGATCATGCCATTTTGGCCATATGGGGGTGCTCAAATGTCTGATTCTACATTGAGCTACCGGTTTTCTCCCAACAAGTTAATATACAGCAATAACGCTGTAAATAAGAATCTGAAAAGAAATAAGCTTTAGATAAATATTTTAACTTGCGTGAATAAATCCAACCACCCTGTTAGCTTTAAGTTTCACTTTCCATAATCCGTGACCGACAGAGGAGCATCTTGGCGACTGGGATTTAACAAGACTCAAATTGACACTGGCAGAGTGAAAGACTGGATTTTTTCGACATATCGTGTATATATATTATTTTTTCTCGTACAAGATACATTTGGTTGAGTTGCGGTAAAGCGCTGGGTTGTAGAATAGTGATTATCTGGTCAGCGCGCAGCGCGAGCAGTACAAACAGCAATGCAGAATATTAGCCTAATAACTATGACTGGGACGGTCATATTATACATAACATTATAATGAGACCACTATTATAATAAAACGCTGTGAATTTTTAGAGATTAGTTGCCGTGTTTCTGCACATTATTGCGTGAAGAACGCGTCCACAACAGGAGTTCATTCAGAGCCGCGCAGACACGTTCATGTGCATTCGGGGAATTTTGTGCAGAGAGCCTGTAAGTCGTAATATTAATGTTATGTTGTATTAATAACGAAGCGTATTCTATATGAGAATAATGATAAGTTAAATCCCATTGATTAAAAACCTGCTATCAAATGCTTCATTCAACTGGTCATCTTCAGCGCGCGCAGCTCAAAACAGAAATGCAGAACATTAATAACTGTCATATACATAACGTTATAATGAGAGCACTATTGTAAAAAATGTTGTGAATTCTTAGGGTTTCACTGACGTTTAATCTTTTAATCAAAACATAAAACATTATTTTTGTATCTGCAAAGCATCCGTTACACATTTTCCCTGTGTGTTAACGTCAATGTTTATGACTGTCGAATGTCTGACTGCTTGACTCTTGGTAATGTATTTTTTAATTGTAATTTTAATTTTATTTTTTAATTGTAATTGCTCCCGCCCCCAAACAAATGATTCAACTGTCAGTCGACTATCAGCAAGATTCGAAAATTCCGATTTGACTATGAAAATCCTTAGTCGGGGACACCCCTAGTTTCTAATCATCTTTTGATATAAATGTGATTGGATAATTAATATTAGACTTACAGAAATTAAACTTGCCAACATATTTTTTTTTTTTGGTCAATATATAATCTCCATACACTTTTATTGAAGTTGTAAATAAAACAAACATAACTGGAGTACTTTTTTTTAAAAAAGAAAATACTATTTAAGTTTTCTTACTTAAAAATGTCTAAAATGTTTAATTCAATGTGTTACTTGCCATTTCTTTATAACTATTTGTGAAATTTACTAGCAGTCTCTGAATATTGTTTCAAAGTAAATCCTGTGCCAGTTTTTTCAGTGTTCTTCCATTTGCATTGTTTTGATCTTTACTCTAAAATTAGGAACATATAGAAATATGAAATAATGGTAACACTTTTGCATAGGGACCAATTCTCACTATTAACTAGTTGCTTATTAGCATGCCTATTATTAACATATTGGCAACATTATGGCACTTATAAAGCACATATTCTGCATGACCATATTCTACATCCTTAATCCTACCCAATAATTAAACTTAACAACTACCTTAACTATTAATAAGCAGCAAATTAGGAGTTTATTGAGACAAAAGTCGTAGTTAATGGTTTGTTAATGGCGAGAATTGGACCTTAAAATAAAGTGTGACCAAAATAATATAAAATGTGTAGTTGTATCCAGGTTTTTCGATACTACCCAGATGCATCCCATCGCTGTGGGAACCGCTTAGGTGCTGGCAAGGCAGGTTACTCACGACTGGCTCACTCAACCTGAAATACATCCATGTTTCTTTAGAAGTCTGACCTGAGCCAGGTATATCAATGAGATTCGAACCCGAGATCCGAACGGCGGTACACACCATGAAAAGCGCTGCTTCACCTGAGCTGTTCTTATTAAATTCTAATGACTGCTCCTCAAAAGAAACTATCAGTCTCTGTCAGTGCTACATCAACAACATTTCATGCAGCTTTGGTGCGCAGTGCTCGACTGCATATCGCATCAGAAACAGGGCACCTGAGAGACCGACTGCTTTGATTGAGGCTTCAGAGAAGGAAGTGATGTGTTCTGGTGGTCCTCGCAGAATAACTCGCAACACATGGTGTGGTCTTGACTGATAAAATTGAGTCCGTCTGCTGAAGGGCCCCTCGTCTGTGTGCTCGAGATTACCTCAGGCGCTCTCCAGCAAACCTGACCTGTCTCCAAACCTTCAACCTCAAAGCAGCAGGTGCTGACCTTCCCTCCAAACGCAGATTCACCAAAAGCACTCTTCGGATGGGATTAGGTTTCTAAACAGCCTTTCTGTCACAATTAATAACATAGAACATCTGCAATTTCATATACTGATTTGGATGGGATTGGGCTGTTTGGTTTACCTGAGGTCACATGCAACATGAAAGCCATTGAAATTCAAAAACATTTGTTCAAATTAACATTATTTAGACTTCTTGTCCTGACCTAAACTAATTGCGTGAGTTGTAATTAAGTTCACTGAACAAACAATTTTTTGAGTGCACAGTGTTGCATATTTGTCTTTTTGTCCAGTTTTTTAAATTCAAATCAAAGTTTGTAATGTTGTGATTAGGGCTGCAGGGTATATCAAAATAAATCTGGCTTAGCGCGATTATCAGAAGCTGGGATATAATTAAATATGTACAGCAAGTTTCCAAGTGAAACTGTGTTGATTTACAAGTGTGCAGCTCAAGATATGGTGCAATGGAAATAATAAATGAACAGTGTATAAACATATTTGCTGGCAATCCTCCAAAATATAAGCTCAATAATGTTTGAAAATGAAAAAAATATATATTACTAAAATATTAGTATTAAATAAATATTAGATATTAGTAATATCTAATAAATATTATTAATACCTTAAATATTAGTATTGTTAACTTACAGTTGTACTCTAAATAAATTGTATTGTTTATAAAATGCAATTTTTTGCAGTACATAGTATTATTACAATATATTTCTGTGTTTTTAATAATAATTACAATAAAAAAGCCTAATAATTATTTTATAGTCCTACTGAATAGGTCAAAACAGTGTGAATGTGCCTATGAAAACTCAATTTAAAAGTAGGGCTGTGCCAAATATCGAACGATATGATCATGCGCATTTAGTCAGTAAAGCCTGTTTCGTGATTAGCGCTAAATCTCCATCACCTGTTTTCAAATAGAGCGCCATTTAATACACAGAGCCGTAGATCACTGACAAGCTATGCAATATCGCATTTATTATCGAAGGCGATTCATCTGCGATAATGAATGCGATATTGCGTAGCTTGTCAGTGATCTACGGCTCTGTGTATTAAATGGCGCTCTATTTGAAAACAGGTGTTGGAGATTTAGCGCTAATCACGAAACCGGCTTTACTGACTAGATGCGCATGATCATATCATTCGATAATTGGCACAGCCCTATTTAAAAGCCTTTTTTATTTTATTTTATTTTATTTTATTTTATTTTATTTTATTTTATTTTATTTTATTTACTTTACTTTACTTTACTTTACTTTACTTTACTTTACTCTACTCTACTCTACTCTACTCTATTCACATTATTGTTATGGAAAAATGTTTAGCTTAGTTCTTGTAATGAGAGTTCCAAAGTGTGAACAGCTAAATTTTTCAAGTTTTTCCCAAATTGATCAGCCCTAGAAGGATGGTTTGCACTAAAAAACATTCCTTTTTTTACTCTAACTACCCCTTTTTACTCTTAAAAGGTATCTTTAAAAAAAAAACAAAAAAAAAAAAACAAAAAAAAACAAATTGTTTTTCCATCTATGCAAAATCACTACAAATTAATATGTCATCTAGTAAAATAAAAATATTCTCCACTATAAAAAAAATATTTAAAAAAGTATTTTCTCCCTTTTTGCAATACATAAAAACTAAATATTGCAATGTCAATTTTTTCCCAGTATCATGTAGCCGTAGATCTGATTGTGAGTTGGTTGGTTTAATTTGTGGCATAGATCTCTTTAATGTTTTTTGTTTTTTTTTCTCCTGTGGAGAAAATGAATAGAAAGAATAATTCCACAACCAAGATGGTTTAAAAAGGGTGTGGGTACAGTTTTACTCTATTTAGGTGCAGACATTATCTGAACATAAGCTGCTACTACAGTGGCCATTCTGAGCAGTATGTGATTGAGCTTTCCTTATTTATTTAATTTTCTTTTTTGTGTATGCATCTGCCAGTGAAATACAAATTTACTTTGGTCAGGGAAAACCAGTGCCATGGGAAGTACTAAACGTGCATAAACATGCACATACATGTCCGTGCGCCTACCACAGACACACCTGTCAGACAATGGTGTCTTATTTCCTGCCACTCTTTGAATTTTTAACCAGTCTCAGCTACACACTCTTTAGGCTGCTGTATGATGTGGTGACACAGCAGTGACATTGAAGATTAGCCTCGTGGTGATGTGACACAGATCAAAGCTTTTTAAATGATGGGGGGATGTGCTGATACTTGTTGAATAGCTCTTTTATGTGCGCTAACATTGGTATTCAAACAGAGACTGGGTCACCATTCAAGCGCCAGCGTCTAAAGGTGGAGTGTGCACCTCGCAACAAACTGACACGGTGTAGCGTTACATGGGTTGCTAGGAGGCAGGAGTGGACGAAGACAAAAAAGAGCAGCCTGAACCACAATGACGTACATTCAGCGGCACCACAGCTATCATAAAAGAGTCCATAACGGCTAATGCTGTATTGAACGCTTATTATTAAACTGTTGGGAGTGATTCTCATTGACCCCTACTCTGCTTTGCCCCTGTGATATTTTCAACGTGACAAATGGAAAACAAAGAGTGATGTCTGTATCGATGTCGTATTGGGCGAACCACTTATTTGAAAACTCCATTCACCTAATGATAGATTAAATGAGGTGGTAAATTCCAGTTTTAATGACTTCGAAAGGTCACTGATGTACTTATCATTATTTAAATAGAAAAATGATTCGCTTTTGGAAATACAATAATCCATTGCTCTTATTGTAGACCTTTCAGGAGTTCAAATGACTTTGCTTTGATTGCATCTGTGGAGAAAATGTGAAGAGTTATCTTTTCTTGTATACGTTGACTTGTTGCCGTTGAGCAAACTTCTCATTGCAGACTGACAGGCGAATCCTTGTAGAATGCGATTGAAATCTGTGACCTTGATATTTGCCGTGGGACCCCAAGTTTAGCAGGTAATGACTTTGAAGTCGTGCGCCAGAACTCAATGGTTTTTTTTGATAGCTCAAATGTCTACAAATCTGAAATGTCAGAACGTGTGAAGACATTCTGCAGTTCGGTCTTGAAGAGTACTTTTGAGAAGGCTGGAATAATGTCAGTCGGAAACTGTCGTTAACCGTAAGTGGCAAGGAGGTTTTCTGCATCTCGCGGTTTCCAGCTGTGTAATAGCAGCATTTGCAGAAACATGAATGTCATTATTAATTTCATTGATGCCCACTGTTGTGAACTGACAACTGGGTAGTTTGGAGCATTTGATGGTGGTTTAAAATGGTTTGAGCTGAAGGGAAAGTCTAATAGAAAGTGCTTAAAAATGCTGGAACAACAACTACAACATGCTGCTGTGGGGATAATATCAGAGTCTGTGCAGATCACTAGATTGGATGAATATTTCATGGCTGCAATTCCTTTGTAATGGCATAGATACGAGTAGATTAAAACAAGCTTACACAATTTCTTTTCTGCTGTTAATAATTGACGGCTGGAAAGCGGTATTCTGCTCTAGTGTGCAGCTGTTGCTGGAAGGTCTTCTTCAATTGTTTGCCTGAAGATTTACATTTATTTTGAAGCGATAGTTTATCCACAAATGAAAATTCAGTTATTTACTCATCCTCATATTGTTTCAAGCCTGTTGTTTTTTTTTTTTCAGTGGAACTCAAAAGGATAAATTTAGAAGAATCTTTATGTACATCTTTTCCGTTCAACAAGCAATAACCATTTTATTAATATAGACTATAGTTGGCATAAAATGGAAATTGTAAGTCTTTTCTTCCCTATTGTGACTTGATTTGAAATTACTTTTCTAAAAAGAAAAAAAAAATAGGGTGGGACTTGATTTGGTCCTGATTGGATCGTTGGATTGCTGTTGTTTGTGAAATGCTGCGATTCCATTTTGTGTTTGCGTGTCAATTTTGATTTCTTGGGTTTAAAAAACTCATTAAGCTTTACATCAGTCATTTTTTCTCCAGAATAAATATTATCATATGCATTTAGAACAACATAGATAAGTAAATAATTACATAATTTAAATTTTCAGATGCATTATTATCATTATCACTTTTTAATTTATCTCAGTATTGTTAAATATAACATATAATGACAATATAATGCATTTTTTATATTGATGTAAAGATTGTTATGCATTGCTTTGGTGTTTTATAACATTATGACATTCTAATTGTTAAAAATGATCATAACTGGACGTTTACTCTGAAACATGGATTGCAATGAAGGGGAAGTTATTGTAAAGTTGTCTTTCTCTTTCTCTGCACTGTATTTATCCTGATTGGCACGAGGCGGTTTGAACCATGCATAAGCTTTAACTCTCAGTCCCACTGCTGCAGACATGGATGACTTCAGCTGTCTGAGACTGATTCAATAGCCTTGATTTCCCCAGGGACGAGTACAGTAGCCGTTTGCATAAGAGCTCTCAGAGAGGCTGATCTTTCATTTGGACAGAATGTGTCAAACATACATTAAAGTAGTTAAAGTGTGGGCTGAAGTAATTATGTTTTTTAGGCTTGTCAATAAATTAAAATAATAACCCTAATCAATCTAATTCATGTTGTAAATCACAATAAATATCAAATTTTACGTTTTGGACATGAAGAGCCTTGGATCTCCAAAGATTTAGGCATTGACAGTCATGTTGGAATTGGAATCAGATTTTGAGGTGTCAAATTCCATCCTTATTTTAAATGGTTGTGTTACAGTTTTAACTAAATTCTCACAATAAATCAATTTCATCCAACATTGTTTGGTATTGAATACCTTGTATTAAATATATCACAATGCAAAAGTAAAATGGCTCTTGTTAAAATTCATATGCTCTTGCAGAAGTTGTGACTTCTTCAGTCTTCCTAAAAAAAAGTAGGCAGAATGAGTTTGACAGTTGTAATGTCAAATTTGGTAAATGTGTTAAATGTTTTAAATAAATGTAACTCTATTAGACATAAAAACATCTCAAGAGTTAACCTGTCAATTCTGACAGCCCTATGTACTTTATCTTTAGTACACGGTTGAAAATTATATGTCTGGCATGTGCTAAATACTGATTACTAAATATTCTCATTGCTGAAACTGAAAATTCTAAAACAGATGTGCAAACATTAAATTGTATTACATAGTGGTGTAAATTTTGTCTTAGTGGTTCATTATGATTGTTTACTTACACAGATGTGCAGCATGTCCATTGTTTAATGGATGAACACTACTTTTCAAAGGTAGTAGAAGAAAGAAGAAATTAATGTTTTTAATTGCATTACATTGATCAAAAGTGACAAAGACATTTATAGTGTTAGAAAAGATTTCTTTTTCAAATAAATGCTGTGAACTTTCTAATGAATCCTGAAAAAATGTATCGTAGTTTCCACAAAAAAAAAAAAAAAAAAAAAATCAGCATAACTGTTTTCAACATTGATAATAATCAGAAACGTTTCTTAAGCAGCAAATCAGCATATTAGAATTATTTCTGAAGGATGATGTGACACTGAAGACTGGAGTAATGATGTTGAAAATTCAGCTTAGCCATCACAGGAATAAATTATATTTAAAATATATTAAAACAGAAACCAGATATTTTAAATTGCAATAATTTTTCACAATATTACAGATTTTACTGTATTTTTGAGCAAATAAACACATCCTCAGTCAGCAGAAGTGTCTTCTTTCAAACACATTAAAAACTTTTAAACGTAGTGTATGTTTTAAACCTCACCAAATCAATCTGAACTCTCATGTTGAATGATATGAAGTGGGTGGGTGTTTACAGGTAGAAATTCTGTTACTATTTATAACGAAGTATGCATATGGCACGACATAAAGCTTCTGTCACTAAGCATAAATTTGTTTTTATGTATTAAAGACACTAAAATATTTAAAAATAGACATTACTTTATCGCTATGCAATATATAAAACATTTGGGGGTTGATTTTCCAGCAAAAATAACTTCATATGTGCTATATACCTTTACCATGATATTAAATTACTCATACTGTGATGTGTGATTCCAGTCATACCACCCAGCCCTACTAAAGTCAGAACTACCTCTGAGACATTTAACATGCCAGTCAGTCCACACTTAGATTCAGCTGTTCGGGAAGGGGCTTTTGGCTTTTTAATCTGAGGTATCAAATCTGCACAAATTTTCTGGGCTATGAAAGTCTCATAATGCTTGGCTTATGCCTCCTTTGCCCTATGAATGCTAATGTCTGCTCCTCAGATCTTCAGAAAGTTTCCTTCACCTCTCTCCATTGCTGTTTTAAATGTCAGTGCAGTGAACACAGATGCTGTTAACAGCAAGATAAAGGCTCATAAACACAGCCTCATTGTACATTATTTAGTAGAATATTTTCGCTAGCTAGTAAATTCACATTACGATTATTGAAACTCAGAGCTGGATCTTTGTTTTTAATTCTTCAGCTGTAAAAGTGACATCTGCATTGCATTGCCATTAGTGTTTTGGCTAATCAAAGATAAGGTCACCTAGCCAGTCTCTCTCTTTTTGGCGGGAAGCTCTGTCTGTACCCACGCAAGATGATTTACCGTTACGACATTCGTCAAGAAAAATGTAACTGTCTCATCCCTGGCCTGTCCTTCTCCTCCAATACATCACAAGAGCAATAATATCTTTCAGGATCGTTTTTCTGACACACATTTGTGTGTCATCCTTCTGCTGATGTCATGAGGCGGTATGATATCAAAATCCATGAGAGGAACTTGCAGCTTTTTGAAGGGTGATAAATGTTGCAGATACATTTTAAGGTGTAGCTCATGTCAGTGTGTTCGGAAAGAGCCAGGGCTTGATATCTGCTGACTACATCCGTGTTGAAACAAACAAACAAAAGCAAAAAAGCTGTTTTTTGGAGTCTTAGTGCCCAAAACCTCTCTAAAACTAAACCAGACCAGGGTTTTCTAGTTTTAGAGGGGTTTTAGGCACCATTCATCTGCCTCACAAGCTAAACCAGCTAAAAAACTTAGTGGATTAGCTAAATTAGCTTGTAGCGGGGGTTTTTTTCTTTTTTTTTTTTTCTTCACACTTGTGTTGTTGACAGGGCCCAGATGCCTCATGTCTTTGGCCTGTGTGTTTTACACAATAGGCACGTTTGAGTCTTGAGTCATGCAGCCAGATGGCGAATACATTAACAGTAATGGAAATGAAACCTCTCTGATTGAGATTATTAGTTTACATCGAAAGTAATTAAGGGCTGTAAGGCACCAAACAACCGATGGCCTTCTGTCCACCTACAACTTTAAATAGATGTCCATACACTACACAATTAACACACTGACGGACTTGCATTAGACGTGATTGCACTCCATGCTCAACAGCTGAACAGCTGCTAATGTAATCATTTATTTATTCATTTTCTGCCATATATCAGTTTTATTTTTATATATATATATATATATATATATATATATATATATATATAGGCAGCTATATATTGTGTAATGTATAAAGACGCATGAAAATGTTAAACCCTGATGATGTGAGGATTTAGACTACAAAGAATGAAAAGTTAATAATTTAGATTAAGACATTTTAACACATGTACCAAATTTTAAAATATTATTTATTTGCTATCTTAGGTTAACATGCAATTTTTACAGCCTTGGAAATCTTTTTTTTTTTTTTTTCATGTGGACCCCCTAGAACAACTTCCAAGTGGCCGAAAGACTTAAAAGTATTTTATATTTAAAAAAAAAAAAAAATAATTAAAAACTTAATTAAAATGATACAAAATAAAATACAAAAGGGTATAGGAGTAAAAAAAAAAATCATATTTCTTTTTATAATCATTTTTATTGAATAAATAAATAATTAGATTTTCAAATTAAATTACATCGTGTTTAATTAATGTTTGAATATTACTACTCCCAGTTTCTGTTAATTTAAAAAAGTTTGAAAACAAGCAGCACTGTCATAATTACAGAAATATTTACATAATTATTCTTTTCCAATATGGGGGGCTTTCAGATGTGTGTTCAGTTAGGGGACTTTGAGTCAAAAAGACTTAAAAAGGACCTCAGTTTGAAAACCCTTGATCTAGACAGTAGAGATTAAACTGGAAACTATGGGAAAGGAGATCAGAAATTAGATTAGGACACAATGAAGGCTGATTTTAAACCAGCATATAGATAAACTGGGAAATATAGGCCTATTGAATATTTATAATACATTATTATTGTTTTTGCTAGCAGTGTAAGATTAAGCATTGATGTGAATATTGTATTGATTTTTAACCCTTTAGGTTTTCTAAAGAGGGTTAACTTTAGACCTGTTTCACTGCCCTTCCTTGTTTCACAACTAGTGAGTGAGCAAGGTTTCAACAGCAAAAGTTGCTTCAGTTGATTTCTGAGTTGTTGTTTAACCTAACCACATGTGACCGTTAAGAGATGGTTATCTTTAATTAAAAGCCAATTTACACTGAGTTGCAAGAGCAATTACTCTGATAAGAGGAAAAAAGTTGGTTCAATGTCTAGCTCTGCCAACAGCTTTTATTAACATCATTGTTCTGGCATTAATTAGCGCAATTAAAACAGACTTAGGCATCCATGTTAGCCTGCAAAATATAACTGTAGTCAGGTAAAATAACGCGCCCCTGTATTCTCACTGTTTATGGCTAACAGATGGAGGATGAACTTGGAAGTCCCCGAAGAAATGCTGCCCAAGGGGTGTCTTGGATTTTGCATTTCCTCTTGTAATTTTCTAATTATTATCTGAATATATGTAAATATTATTCTGGAGTCATTAAATATGATAGATATTGTGACTAATAAAGCGTGGGTGTGTTTGTTAGAGTTATTGCCATCGGCAGTTTGTGCTTCGTATACAACAATAACATCTCAATAACTGATGATGAAGACGTTCTCTTGTTTTCTTCCATAACAACCCTTACACAAAATACCCTTGATTTATGAAATGTTAATCATTTCGGTCTAAATAGCAGAGGTAATTTCCATTTCTAAGTGATTAATCCGAAATCAAGGGAGGCGTTCATGTGTCATAATCATGCTAATCTGCATCTTTACCCAAAATCCCCACACGAGAGCCTCAGTGCTCTAATCAGGGCTGTCCTACACTTCCACCGGGGAGGATTTTGAAGGCCTTTTGATCTGGATTTCACACCACTTACCGTCTTTATTGGCTGCTACTGTATCTGTTCTGCCCTTTTCACTGCCGCGTACAGTACCGTACCTCTGACAAATCACAAGCTGTGCAGGTTTTCTTTTATTGCACCCTGAGTATGCAGGGACACAATATGATATGAGACGGCTGAACTAATCAATTCATTCGCCACTGAATTTTCTTTGATGCTTTTATATGGGAATGCATGTGTGTGTGCACTTGAACCGCGTTACACAGATCTTTCGGTATTAGAAGCCAATATGTTTGCAATCGAAATAGCTTTTTCAAAATGCAGAGTGTTTCTTTTCGCGGGATGCCTTTTTTATTTAAATGCTGTGTCGGTGACGATCAGATGATGTTTTTAGTCATTTGGAGAAAATCTTCAGACTTGCGCCCATTCAAGCCTCCAGATGCAGCACAATGTCTGTGATGCCAAACATTACTGGTCCTTACAGTCTTTATAACTGATTGCAATGTTACATGCTTGAATATTTTATTCAAATGCAAGTGCAACTGAGATTTAAAGGAATAGTTCACCCAAAAATGAGCATTTCCTGATTATTTACTCACCCCCATGCCATTCAAGATGTATATGACTTTTTCTTCAGTCGAAGAGAAATGAATGTTTTGGAGGAAAACATTCCAGGATTTGTTATTTGAACATTTTGATGGTCCAAAATCTATATTTAGCCAGCTTCAAAGGAATCCACACGACCCCAGCCAATAAATAAGGGTCTTATCTTGTGATCCAATCAGTCATTTTCAGAAAGAAATAAAAAATTATATACTTTTTAGCTACAAATGCTTGCATTGGTCCACTTTGATTTAGTTCACAACCTCTCGCGTGACATATTACTATGGCAGAGGATTTTTATGAATGATGTTTTTTTTAAAATAACATTTTATGACTTATTTGTAATTGAATGTTATTGCTTTATTTTTATATATTTTTAAGTCTAGATTTTTTTGCGATTTGACTAACTAATAATTCCTTGCATTTGGCAAAGAGGCTTTATACCGTTTTAGACCGTTTTCGAGATTCTCCAGCCACCCATAAGCAGATTGTAATGGCTAGTAACTTCCTCCCTGCTGTCCACTCCTGCTGACATCTCATGAAGTTCTGCATGCTGGAGCCGTCTGGACTCCCGCTGGCAGCTCGGGGCTTTGCTTTGCTAGAGGTAGAGCTGACGACCCAGTTATCACTGCAGGGAAGAGATTCTGCTTTCTAAAGCCAAACAGCGTCTGAACTCTAACGGTTCAGGGAGTCCATATCTTTAACAGGCTGCTCTTTGCCTGTCCAGTGTACTCCACTTCACAAGTTTTGAGGGAATCTGTTGCCATCATCATCAATATCATAATCAGGTTCAGCCGTTAATTATCTCATGTGTGAATCTGGATGTAAAGGGCTCTGTCATGGTTCATATTTGTGAACAGCAAAGCAGCAACCTGTCATGATTTGTTTTATATCACCGTTATGTCTGTCAGGGTTAAAGGCAAGAAGAGGTAACAAGGAGGCTTCCTGTCAGTGATGACAGACACATTTATTGCTTACTCTTAAAGAAAGTAAACAGTGTGACATTGAGGTGACAGTGCAGTTTACTGAATCTATGGTGACTATCAAATAGAAACAAAAGAGAAAAAAAAGAGAAACAAAAACATTTTCAATGATGTGTAAAGCAAATTGTATCACTATTCCCACAAACACATTAAGCAGCACAACTGTTGAGCACAAAATCAGCATAGAATTGATTCTGAAGGATAATGTAAAAATACTTCTTAAATATATATTAAAATAGAAAACAGTTATTTTAAATTGTACTATATTTCACAATATTACTGTTTTTACTCCATTTTTGATGAAATAAAGCAGACTTCTTTCAAAACATAAGAAAAAAACTAAAAAAACTCAAACCTTCGAACAGTAGTATATGTCATAAAATGCAATAAATACTCATTCATATTCTAATATTTATATTTTGATGCATAAATGTCTTTAAAAATTTCACTAAAATATAATCTATAACTCTGAATATCCTTAAAAAATACATAATGCAGGTGCATAATTATTAAATAATGTAAGCAATTAATTTATTTTATTTATTAGGGGCCAAGCCCCGAAGGGGCTGTAGCCCCTATTGTATCTGTACGTTTACTTTATTATTATTATTCTTCCCAATGGGAGTTTATGGCAGCCCTATGAAGGGAACATAGGAAAATTATTAAAATTTGCATAGTTGTAGTGATGGTAGGGCTGGGCGATTTTCCCGATTTTATCGATTAATTCAAATTTAATGTTTTGCCATGATTTTATTTTTTAGAAATGGAGGAATCGCGATTTTGAATAGAAATATTACCAAATGTTAGAATTAGACACTTTGGCAATATGCCAATGATAACAATAAAGAGAAAAGAATGATCCAACAGCATGTCTGTGCACGTGATTAACCGCTCATTGATGCGGTCTTTGAAGGACCATAAATATATCGCTGGGCGCCATTCACACAGAATGCGCTTTTGTGTTGACAAACATGTGACAAACATTTAACTTGAGCGCAGTGTTTTTATAAAGCCGTTTCATGCATGAGATGCTGCAAGAGACGCGAGAGCAACAGTCAAACACGTCCATGTTTACACAGAAAAGACAATGGAAAAGTAGCGCAATCTAATAAAAAAACCTGTAAAGAACTACTACTGTATGTCTGATATTTCATGTTTGCATCATGGTGACAGGCTGAAAGCTGCTGTTGTTTTTACAGAACATTTTTCATTAATAATAGTCTACTGGTGTTATACCTTCAGTCATTTTGAATTACCTTGACTTTTGAGATTTTTTTTTTTAAAAGCATTTTCCTTGTATTATTTCTGAACACATAATATGTATAAGACAAGTTTGTACAATATATAGTTGTAGTTCATGCATCTTTTCTGCAAAGATATTTAACAAGTGATTTGTTTAACATTTACATCATGTTGACAACTTCATGTGTGCTGCACTTGGAATAGAATTTTCTTTAACTAGAGGGTTAGTAAAGAAAAAGTTACTTGAATCATGTTGTAGTTACATTTTCAAGTTGACTAGTTAAAAATCGTAAAAAAAAAAAAAAATCGAGAATCAGTCGAATGTTCTGAAAAAAAACGAGATTTAAATTTTTTGCCAAATTGCCCAGCCCTAAGTGATGGCCATGAATAGTGAGTGATCTGACCAACTTTGGGATCTCTAAAACCAACTCTATAATCCCACCAGCAGTTCAAAAATTCAACATTAGAATGGTAATAACTCCTGAACCCCAAATTCAACATTAGAATGATAATTACTCTCTTCATGCTGATCACATTCAATAGCTTACATTAAGACTCCACCCATTACAGTATTTTTGAAAAGTACAGTATTCAGTCTTTTCGCTACTCCTCCTTCAAAATTGATCCAATTCTTCCCAAAATTGGCTCAGATGATCTTTGGACTGAGCTGCACAGAAATGACTAAACAGAATTATTTAACTACTAGTGAAAAAAAAAAAAGTTATGATGTTGTGAATTTAACGAGGTCGACCCAAAATTGGTTCAGAGGCTGTATCTTGGCCAAACTTTGATCAATCGAAACGAAACTTGGTAAACTTCATCAACGCCATGATCTTGGAACAGCACCACCTATGGATCATGAGATACTAAAAATTTTTGCTAATAACGTTTAGTCAGAAAATTATGATTATGATCTTGGTGTCTATGGATTCTTTGGGTCATGCTGAATCTGTGGATGTCAATTATGCCAGGATTGGCTGAACCATGTGTCCGCCATTTTGAAATTTGTCATAAAATGCAATATCTTTTGAACCATTCGACATATCTGCACAAAAAATGGTAGGGATCATCAACGCCATGTCCCAGAGGTACCTCAGAAGTTTGAAGACAGTGCCACCTAGTATTTAAGAGATATAGTTATTCTTACAAAAACACTTATAACTTTTGAGAATATTGTCCAAATTTTGTTATTTTTATGTCCTTTCATTCCCTGGGTTATGCCGATTCTGACAGTGTCTCATTTGTCATTTTCCATCAGTGTGTCTCTCCGCCATATTGAAGTAAAACAAAAACTGTTTTTACGCTACTCTTTCTTCAAATGTTGTCCAATTTTGTCCAAAATCAGATCATATGATCTTTGGACTGAGCCGCACAGAAATAACTGAACAGATTTTTGATATTCACTACCGTTCCCGAGAAATACCTCTCCAAGGTAGACCGTGCCTGTGCTTGTTGATTTATGCTAGTTAGCTTAGAATGCTAATAGGTTAACATGCTAAACAGTTGCTATTCATTCTAATGTGGCTCTTCAGCTATCAGGTTAACTGTAAGGTACGTTACTATTAAGTTAGCTTATACTAATCTGTCTAAAATGCTATGTCATGCTTTTGTGAGCTCATTCTCACTCCTGAACTTCTCTTCTGGAGTCTGTTGAATGTGCATCAACTGAGTGGTGCACTCTGCTAAGCCACTGGCTCCGAAGCCTGAAGCCTGTCGTGTTGTGAGTTCGAGTCCTACGTGGTGCATCTTTATGAAATTGTGTGTAATGTTCGGCTGTTTTGATTTGTTTATTATCCAGATCAGCATTGTACAAATCTTTTTTGCTCCTGGATTAGAAATACATGTTTTTGTCCATGCTGTGTATATTTTCATTTGAACTTCTGTTCATTCTAAGTTCATTCTCACCGATAATTCTGAACCGACTGTTTTTCACGTTCATTCAATTTCTGCTGTTTTTGATTTTTGAACTTCCCACTCTGCACTGGGCTACAGTCCCTTCAGGGGCTTGGCCCTGTATCGCTGCTTGCAGCTATAGTTATTATTATTAGTAGTAGTTTTTTTTTTTTTTGGTAATTTTGTACAAAACACAAAACTTATACAGAAAAAAAAAAATCCCAGGTACTATTTAGATTTGTTTCAGGATTCTTTAATGAAAAGTTACAGGATTCTTTTGAAGAAAAGTTCAAGAAACTTCAAAAAGGTTAAAAGTTCAAAAGAACATTATATTAATCATTGTAAAATCATAAGTAAAAGTTTAACTGTCACCTTTGATCAATTTAATGCATCCTTGCTGAAGAAAAGTGTACATATACAGCGGTGTGACATTTTCACTTTTTCACACAGGGCCATGTGGGTTTGGATTTTGTTTTCCCTTCATAAAAAAAAAAAAAAAAAAACCCTTCATTTAAAAACTGTGTGTTGTGTTTACTTGTGTTATATTTGATTAATATTTAAATTTGTTTGATGATCTGAAACATTAAAGTGTGACAAACATGCAAAAAATAAAAAAAAAATCAGGAAGGGGGCAAACAAATTTTCACACCACTGTATGTCTATATATATATATATATATATATATATATACAGTGGGTACGGAAAGTATTCAGACCCCCTTAAATTTTTCACTCTTTGTTATATTGCAGCCATTTGCTAAAATCATTTAAGTTCTTTTTTTTTTTCTCATTAATGTACACACAGCACCCCATATTGACAGAAAAACACAGAATTGTTGACATTTTTGCAGATTTATTAAAAAAGAAAAACTGAAATGTCACATGGTCCTAAGTATTCAGACCCTTTGCTCAGTATTTAGTAGAAGCAGCCTTTTGATCTAATACAGCCATGAGTCTTTTTGGGAGAGATGCAACAAGTTTTTCACACCTGGATTTGGGGATCCTCTGCCATCCTCCTTGCAGATCCTCTCCAGTTCTGTCAGGTTGGATGGTAAACGTTGGTGGACAGCCATTTTTAGATCTCTCCAGAGATGCTCAGTTGGGTTTAAGTCAGGGCTCTGGCTGGGCCATTCAAGAACAGTCACGGAGTTGTTGTGAAGCCACTCCTTCGTTATTTTAGCTGTGTGCTTAGGGTCATTGTCTTGTTGGAAGGTAAACCTTCGGTCCAGTCTGAGGTCCTGAGCACTCTGGAGAAGGTTTTCGTCCAGGATATCCCTGTACTTGGCCGCATTCATCTTTCCCTCGATTGCAACCAGTCGTCCTGTCCCTGCAGCTGAAAAACACCCCCACAGCATGATGCTGCCACCACCATGCTTTACTGTTGGGACTGTATTGGACAGGTGATGAGCAGTGCCTGGTTTTCTCCACACATACCGCTTAGAATTAAGGCCAAAAAGTTCTATCTTGGTCTCATCAGACCAGAGAATCTTATTTCTCACCATCTTGGAGTCCTTCATGCAGGCTTTCATGTGTCTTGCACTGAGGAGAGGCTTCTGTCGGGCCACTCTGCCATAAAGCCCCGACTGGTGGAGGGCTGCAGTGATGGTTGACTTTCTATAACTTTCTCCCATCTCCCGACTGCATCTCTGGAGCTCAGCCACAGTGATCTTTGGGTTCTTCTTTACCTCTCTCACCAAGGCTCTTCCCCCCCGATAGCTCAGTTTGGCCAGACGGCCAGCTCTAGGAAGGATTCTGGTCATCCCAAACGTCTTCCATTTAAGGATTATGGAGGCCACTGTGTTCTTAGGAACCTTAAGTGCAGCAGAAATTTTTTTGTAACCTTGGCCAGATCTGTGCCTTGCCACAATTCTGTCTCTGAGCTCTTCAGGCAGTTCCTTTGACCTCATGATTCTCATTTGCTCTGACATGCACTGTGAGCTGTAAGGTCTTATATAGACAGGTGTGTGGCTTTCCTAATCAAGTCCAATCAGTATAATCAAACACAGCTGGACTCAAGTGAAGGTGTAAAAATTTAAGGGGGTCTGAATACTTTCCGTACCCACTGTATGTATATACATATATATATATATATATATATATAATCACAGAAATTTTGTGTACCCATTTTTTATTTGTGTTCTTAAAACTTTAATGTTATGATTTTGATGATCAGGCCACAATCAGAATCTACTGATGCAAAACTCCAGTTCATTTTCAAGAGTTCACAAACCTTTGCTCATGACTGTATCATAGTGCAATATCAGACCAATAGAATAGCAAATAGCCTATTAGCCAACAAATAAATGGTATTGCTTCAGATTAGGCTCCATTGCACTCAGTTAAAATCTTTCTTTCCCTTTGTTATTGCCATATCCCTCTGTCTAATATTTCATATGGCATCATTTCATATTTGCATTCTGTTACAACAAACAAATGATGGAGTCATTTTAAATGCGGCTCTGCACTGAGCAAATGCCCTAATGCGGACCACAGCTCTGACAACTGAAAGAAAACTTGACCTGTCTCTCTCTCACTGACACCAAACCCATTTGCTCTTCCTTTACTCATTCACTCTCTCTCTCTCTCTCTCTCTCTCTCACACACACAACACACACTCATACGCATAGAGTTTGGTAAACACACATATCGAAAGGTATTAGATGACATGCATATTCAGCGTCCACTGAAAGAATATGGATGTGTGGTGTACAGTAAATCAATAAGCATTCACATAAGCGTCTGGGATGGTGCCATATATTTCAAATCAGATTAATTGTCTCATGGGATGGCTTCCCAGTTTCAGGAAAGACACTGTGGATATTTTGATGGATAGAATGTCTTTATTCTGCCCCACAAACAAGTCATACGCCAGTGTATTCAAATCAGATTTGGAATCAAATGAAGCCCAGCTCAGGATTGCACTGTGGGAGTTTATTGCCTTTCTGAATGCGGCGACCTGCTGAGGCTAGCAGTTACTGTGAGGCGCCATCACCTGAGAAGGCAAAAATCAACGTACTTTCTTTTAAAAGAAAACAACAGCATTTCAGAGCGTTTCTTGTGTTCAGATAGCAAGGGTCAAATATTGGTTTTAATTCCAGGGTTTGGTTTTGATTTAGTTTGATTTTAGCAGGCAAAATCAGTACTGTCTATTTTAAATAGCATGATATTAAAGTCTGAAGCATTGATTGATTTTTTTTTTTTTTTATTATTTGAGCTTTTCACTGAGTCAAATCTGCAAACAGAAGTTATTAAATATGTATAACCCAGAACTCAGAAACTTGGAATTGTAATTATTGTTGAGTTAAACTCAAGGTATTTGTACGTGGTGAGTTTCATTGCAAAGAACAACTTGACTTTCATTCTATGGTTAAAGAAAAAAATACTCCCACTCTGTTTCAAAAAATGCTGTTTCAAACCTGTATGACTATTTCTTCAATGGAGCACAGAAAGAGGTTTTTAAACACCATAAAAGTATCATAAAATTGGTTTTTACCTCGTGTTCCACATTCCAAGTTTTCTGAAGTAAGGTTGGGTATCATTTGAATTTTATCAGTTCCGATTCTGCTTATCGATTCTGATGCTTTTCTATTCCCAGTTTCGATTCCAATGTGATTAAAAAATTATATCAAACATATTTATTCTGTGTCTCTTTTTGCAAAACATTTAGTTGCAGCTGAATACCATGAACAAAAATCTACAGGCTACATACAAACTGGACTCATTTAAGAGCTGTTTGTGTGCAAAATAGAGCTGTATTATTCTGGATAAATTGAGTTCCCCTTCAGGAACTCGAGCTGCGTCGAACGCTTTGGGAAACGCCTTCAGCATGACCACGCTCTGAATCACGTGTGTAATCAGTCCAATGGATGGGCGAGACGTCACAGGCAGGGTGACGTAGAGACCAGAGAGCTTAAAAGCACGTGCGGTGAATACAGCAGCAGCTTCTGTCATTCAGCGAAGCGCTCCGTGTGTGTCAGTCTTATTTATTGTTGTCTGTCCCAGTAAAAGCATAAGCCATGTCAAGGGTGAAAGACAAAAATATAAGGGCGAGAGCAGACAGCATTTTAGACTGTGTGTTCCTCCCTGCCCGTGCTACGTTACGGGTGGGGATATACACAGTTTGTGTTGTTTGTTTGGGAGCAGAGTTTGCACAGTTAGCTCTCGAGGGAGCTGATTGCGCTTCTGCCCGCTGTAAATGCTCCACTCCCGCCGGGCACGCTTTGAGGAGTGTGTCCGTGTTTGTGATCTTGTGGTCCCAGTCCCGCTGCTGCTGAGGCACGGCGGCAATTGAGATCGCAGGGATCACGCGTGGATCTAGTGGATGGGTTGGAGACGGGTTCGCCTTTTCTCCGCATTTTTCCCTAGATCTGGCGCTCTCTCTCTGGGTTTGGAAGCCCGCGCTGCGGTCTCTTCCCCCTCTGAGTGAGAGCTCGCTACTGCAACCATCTTTCTCCGAGGAGATTGATGTTGTTTGCATATGACAAACTGCATTTTTAGATCGCTCGTATCTCCCTGCCCTCGCTAAAATAAGGGGTGGGGATCAGTGTTGCCAACTACTTTCAATTGAAAGTAGCTAAAACTGGTAGCTAAATGTCACTAGATGACATAATAATGGCAAATTCACTGATCTATATAAAGATGAATATAGATCAGTGGGCAGATGAGAACTTAGATAAGGTTTGTCCAAGAAGTTGCTGTATTTGTCCCTAAACTTTTGAAAAAATTCTCAAAAGGAGTGGGGAAGTTGCTAATCTAGCGACAAAATACCTAAATTAGCGGGGATGCACGCGATGTATGTGTGTTTTTTTTTTGGAGCAGAGTATGCACAGCCAGCTCTTGAATGGAAAAATAAAGAGGGGGCTGGCTGTGTTCATGCTAAAAATCTCTAATGTAATGAAAGCAAGTGTGCATTACCATGGATGTTTAGCTCTGCTCCCGCTGGCATTTTCTTCTCGAGAGAGGCATGTTCGCAGAGGCAACGCGTGCATTATGGTTATTCATGATTCTTTATATTGTATCTGTATCATATCAGACCGTGTCTACTTGTCTGGTTGTTTGATTTTATTTAATTCTGAGGAATTAAATGATGTATGTTCATCTGACTGGAGAAGTTAGATATATTATATTTATTTATTAAGGATTCGGAGACAGGCACCCTTTCTCCTCCCTCACTCTCTAAATGCAGCAAGCTCTTGGGATTAATTTCTCGAGGAAGATCACGGTGTTATACCTCTCTTCCTTTGAGTAGGTTGATGTGGTCATTAGGGGCTGCTGGGCAGGAGCAGCCCCAGTAGCCGTATTCCAGCTCCTCATTTGGTGAGCGTCACTTCTTGTACTCCCCCAGAATATTTGGAGTCAGAGCGGCGCTCACGGGCTGATGGCTTCTAAGCAGAAGTTGGATATGCGGACCATCATTCTCACTAGATAGTCTTCGGCTAGAACGTCCTGATACCTTGGCCCAGGATTTTTGAGTGCAGGCCTCTCTTGGGAAGAGCGGTGTACAACTCATCATACGGTGCCCGTCTCTCCTCAGTGCCCTCAGGGGATCGGTCTGTCAACCCTGCCACCTACGGTGCTTCAGGGCACAGCGGTCTCCAGCGACTGCTTCTCTCAGCTTCCGCCCTGAAACGTAGCGGTTCTGGGAGGCTTGCTACCTCCAAGGAGGTCTCCAGAGCAGTTAGATCGGCCGTTCCCTGCCGGTCTTCTGCTTCAGAACACCGAGCTAGCTGCTCTAAGTACACCAGAGGCCAGTCTCGAGAGACTGGTTCCCTTAGCAGGTCATTTGGCGGTATGAGAGGCCCTGCCAAATGTATCTTATTGGGTCCTGCCCCGAGCAGGCTCTGGTTGTGTCAGTCTGAGTCTTCCAAGAAGATGACGGGTCTGAGGACTGCCATTCTCAATAGGAGACTTCGGCCCACAAAAAAAAAGGTCCTGATGCCCATGGCTCAGGACTTATGAGGGCAGGCCCCTCTGGGGAAGAGCGATGTACACCTCATCATATGGTGCCCGTGTCTCCTCAATGCCCTCAGGAGATCGGTCTGCCAACCCTGCCACCCACGGTGCTTCAGGGCGCAGCAGTCTCCAGCGAGCGCTTCTTTCAGTCTCTTCCGCCTGGAAACGTAGCGGAACTGAGAGGCTCACCACCCCTTCGGGGGTCTCTAGAGCAGCTAGAGCGGCCGTCCCCTGCTGGTCCTCTGCTTCAGGGCACCAAGCTAGCAGCTCTAAGCACACCAGAGGCCAGTCTCGAGAGACTGGTTCCCTTAGTAGACTATTTGGCAGCGTGGAAACTACTGCCAAATGTGTCTCGATAGGTCCTGCACACTGTAGAAAGAGGCTATCGTATTCAGTTCGGCGATCCGCCGCCGCCTTTCAGTGGGGTCATTCCCACACTGGTGGGTCCTGAGCAGGCTCTCGTAATGGAACAAGAAGTGAATACTCTCTTGAGGAAGGAGGCCATCGAGGTGGTCCCTCCTCTCGACAGATAGTCTGGGTTCTACATCCAGTACTTCATCATTCCTAAGAAGGATGGAGGGTGCGTCCTATTTTAGATCTGAGTCAACTGAACCGCTCAGTCATGTGACTGAAGTTCAGGATGCTCTCTATCAAGCAGGTCATGTCTCAGACAGGGTCCGAGGACTGGTTTGTCATGATCAATCTAAAAGACGCATACTTCCACATCTCCATCCTACCCCATCACAGGAAGTTCCTGAGGGTTACTTTGGAGGCAAAGCGTACCAATATTGGGTTCTTCCTTTCGGCCTTGCACTCTCATCCCCGCACTTTCTTGAAGTGTGTGGATGCTGCTCTGGCTCCTCTGCGACTCCAGGGTATCCACACACTGAACTATATCGACGATTGGTTGATATTAGCTCAATCGGAGCAGGTGGCGGTTCGGCATCGAGATGTCGTTCTCGCCCGCATGAAAGAGCTGGGGTTAAGACTAAACGCCAAGAAAAGTGTGATTTCTCCACTACAGAGAACCACTTATCTGGGCGTGGTGACGCAGGCACAGCTGTCTCCTGCTCGGATCAGTCGATCCTCACTGCAGTCGTGAGAGTCAGAGAAGGCTGGTCACTTACTGTCAAACAGTTTAAGAAACTGTTGGGTCTGATGGCAGCTGCGTCCAACATGATACATTTTGGCCTGCTGTACATGAGACCCCTACAGTGGTGGCTCAAGTCCAAGGGGTTTTCCCCGAGGGGAAATCCACTTCGCATTATCAAGGTCATGTGGCGATGCTTTCGTGCCTTAGACATGTGGAGGAAACCTTGGTTCTTGTCACAGGAGCCGGTGTTGGGAGTTCCTTGTCATCGCGTAACGTTAATGACAGATGTGTCCCTCACCAGTTGGGGTGTGGTCATGAGTGGCCACCCTGCCTGCGGTCTGTGGAGCGGCTGCCATCTCATGTGGCACATCAACTGCCTGGAGATGCTGGTCATGTTTCTAGCATTGAAACACTTCCTCCCGGACCTAGGAGGCCACCATGTGTTGGGTGCACCGACAACACAGCGGTGGTTTCTTACATCAACCACCAGGGAGGTCTGTGTTCATGCCCCCTTTACAGGCTGGTGCACCAGACCCTTGTGTGGGCCCTCCTTTCGGTCACTGCAAGCGTTGTTAGGTCTCCTCTCGCTGCGGAGAGTTTTCGAGGCCTCCGCTCACCAGAGCTCCGTTTGGACAGCATTTGTGAGTGGTAGGCTCTAGGTGAACCTCCTGACAAGATGTCCGGTGTGTGGAGTGTAGTTAGGCCTCCTCTCGGTTTAGAGAGTTGTCATGCTGAGGCCTCCGCTCCAAGAGTTCGTCCATTTCTGCGAGTGTTGTCAGGTCTCCTCTCGCTACAGTTTTTGAGGCCTCCGCTCGCCGGAGCCACTGGGGGATGGAGCCTCCACCCCGAGGTGGTGGAGCTCATCTGAAAACAGACTTTGCCAAGGCTTCGTCTGTACGCCTCCCCAGATCGCACGGCCCCCGGGAGTTCTGGAGAGAGTGTGCCGGATGGGTAGCCCCGGTCTGGCCGGGCCGAGTACGCTTCTCGGACCTGATTTCCCTTCTCGATGGCTCTCCATGGGAGATTTCCATCAGGAGGGATCTCCTCTCTCAGGCGGGGCCTTCCCCCAGCTCGGAGTTTTTGGAACTGTGGATGTGGCCCCTGAGGGGGCACAGCTCATAAGTTCTGGTCTCTCAACTGAGGTTGCTGAGACCATTCCATGAGGAAACTGTACTCCTTGAAGTGAACCTTCACTTCTTGACGCGGCAACCGCCAGCTCGACCCAGTTAACTGTCCAGTTGGTTCAGTGCTGGAGTTTTTGCAGGTACGGTTCTCCGCAGGGTTATCCCACTCCACCCTGAAGGTTTCCATGGTGGCTCTAGCTGCTTTCCACGCCCCTCTTGGTGGTCGGTCTTTCAGGAAAGACCCACTAGTTACATGTTTCTTCCACGGTGCACTGAGGCTGAGGCCTCCGGCCAGGAGAAGCTTATGCTAAGTGGTGAATCGGGATGTTATCCATAGCTTTGAGTCCTCTGATCTCCCCTCTCCCTTGAGGGTCAAGGCTCACTCCACCCGAAGCGTGGCGGCCTCCAGGCCTTCCTGTTGGGTGCCTCTATGCGGGACATTTGTAACGCTGCGGGTTGGTCCACACCACTCACGTTTGTGAGGTTCTATAACTTCGAAATGCCACTCCCTGCCACTCCCGGCTCCTCTGTTCTCTCACTTTAGCTGTGCTCTTCCACACTAGGCAGGGATTTGAAAGTCTGGTGACGTGGGCATTCTCATTCCCAAAGTGTTCAATGCAGCTCGAGTTCCTGAAGGGTAACGTCTCAAGGTTACGTATGTAACCCTAGTTCCCAGAGGGAACGAGACGCTGTGTCTCCTGCCATACTTCCGGCATTCTATCCGGCAACATTATAAACATATGAACAGAACTTTATTCATCACTTTGTTCAACAGGAAGAACAGCTCGTTCTGTGCATCATACATCATTACGCATTTCTACGTCGTTGCACATGCGCAATCCTTTCAGTTTCGGTTTTTAGTCTGATCAAGTGTTTATATGCACTCTCGATCATATTAGAAAAGGAATAAACCACCCTTTTCAATCCGATCGAAATTTCAGCGGTACGTGAACCGATCATCTCTTCCTCTTTACTACACTGAACAAAATTATAAACGCAACACTTTTGTTTTTGCCCCCATTTTTCATGAGCTGAACTCAAAGATCTAAGACTTTTTCTATGTACACAAAAGGCCTATTTCTCTCAAATGTTGTTCACAAATCTGTCTAAATCTGTGTTAGTGAGCACTTCTCCTTTGCCGAGATAATCCATCCACCTCACAGGTGTGGCATATCAATATGCTGATTAGACAGCATGATTATTGCACAGGTGTGCCTTAGGCTGGCCACAATAAAAGGCCACTCTAAAATGTGCAGTTTTATCACACAGCACAATGCCACAGATGTCGCAAGTTTTGAGGGAGTGTGCAGTTGGCATGCTGACTGCAGGAATTTCCACCAGAGCTGTTGTCCGTGAATTGAATGTTCATTTCTCTACCATAAGCTGTCTCCAAAGGCGTTTCAGAGAATTTGGCAGTACATCCAACCGGCCTCACAACCGCAGACCACGTGTAACCACACCAGCCCTGGACCTCCACATCCAGCATCTTCAGCTCCAAGATCGTCTGAGACCAGCCACCTGGACAGCTGCTGCAACAATCGGTTTGCATAACCAAAGAATTTATGCACAAACTGTCAGAAACCGTCTCAGGGAAGCTCATCTGCATGCTCGTCGTCCTCATCGGGGTCTCGACCTGACTGCAGTTCGTTGTCGTAACCGACTTGAGTGGGCAAATGCTCACATTCGATGGCGTCTGGCAGAGGAGAGGTGTTCTCTTCACGGATGAATCCCAGTTTTCACTGTACAGGGCAGATGGCAGACAGTGTATATGGCGTCGTGTGGGTGGGCGGTTTGCTGATGTCAACGTTGTGGATCGAGTGGCCCATGGTGGCGGTGGGGTTATGGTATGGGCAGGCGTATGTTATGGACAACGAACACAGGTGCATTTTATTGATGGCATTTTGAATAGGGCTGTGCGATTAATCGAAATGGTCATAAAATCATGATTTGAGCTTGCACGATTTCTAAATCGCTTTATAGCACGATTTTATAGCGTCCCCGACCTCCCGTAGTATGCTATCCAAACCAATCAGAATGTAGCGCGCCCAAACAGAGCGTGAGAACAGAACAGACCGGGCATACAGACAGATGTAATGCCATACTTGTCTGTGGTGCGTATGCGGTGCATATTTTTCCACGCCCATGTTAACGTTCACACTGTACACTGCTGCGGTTCGGCAGTGTGCTCTAGGAGCGGTGCGTCTGCAGCAGTGCAAAGATTGTTTGGCACAGAGTCTAATTTTGCTGTGCTGCACATGCTAAATTAAAGTGACAGCGCATTGTTCGCGGTAAAAATGAACATGGATTGACATGGAAATGTAGTAATTACACCATAAATGCATATAATTAAAGTCTACTGTTTCACAGTCAACACATGGCTTTTTGGCTAGATTTAAAACAAACAAAAGTGCACTTTTAGATAAACAAGGCAATAATAGATGGCACTCGTGGAGGTAGGAAAACAAAGTTATATTTGAGTTTAAACGTGAATATGTCTATGAAAGATTGTATTACTGTACTGTGATAAAAGAGAATTACAATGCTGAAAAGCATTTTCAGTAACAACGTTTGCATGTGAAATCAAAATAATGGATAAATGTTGTGTTTGTGATCAACAGCCATAATATTTGCCATATGTCTGTTCTAGAGACATGTTACAGCTTTTTGATAAAGCTCTAATTGGTTTTCTTTTGGAAATATGTTTCAAATTCACACTGAATGCATTTATGACTGTAAAGCATGTCTATGTGTGTCAAAATCGTGATTAAAATCGAAATCACAAAATTGATCTAAGAAATCGTGATAGGTTTTTTTTTTGTCCATATCGCACAGCCCTAATTTTGAATGCACAGAGATACCGTGACGAGATCCTGAGGCCCATTGTTGTGCCATTCATCCACGACCATCACCTCATGTTGCAGCATGATAATGCACAGCCCCATGTTGCAAGAATCTGTACACAATTCCTGGAAGCTGAAAACATCCCAGTTCTTGCATGGCCAGCATACTCACCGGACATGTCACCCATTGAGCATGTTTGGGATGTTCTGGATCGGCGTGTACGACAGCGTGTTCCAGTTCCTGCCAATATCCAGCAACTTCGCACAGCCATTGAAGAGGTGTGGACCAACATTCCACAGGCCACAATCAACATCCTGATCAACCTGATCAACTGAGATGTGTTGCACTGCGTGAGGCAAATGGTGGTCACACCAGATACTGACTGGTTTTCGGACCCCCCCGGACCCCCCCGGACCCCCCCCCAATACAGTAAAACTGCACATTTTAGAGTGGCCTTTTATTGTGGCCAGCCTAAGGCACACCTGTGCAATAATCATGCTGTCTAATTAGCATCTTGATATGCCACACCTGTGAGGTGGATGGATTATCTTGGCAAAGGAGAAGTGCTCACTAACACAGATTTAGACAGATTTGTGAACAATGTTTGAGAGAAATAGGCCTTTTGTGTACATAGAAAAAGTTCTTTCAGTGCAGCTCATGAAAAATGGGGGCAAAAACAAAAGTGTTGCATTTATAATTTTGTTCTGTGTAGTTATAGCGCAAAATAAACATGAATGAACATCAGGTGGTATCTTGTTTCAACTGCAGAAAGATACAATACACACCATTTTTCAAGTTCAAGTCAGCCGACATTAATCTACTCTCCTGTCTGGTTTGTTTGTCGAACATAATGGCCGAATCAGTGTTATGATTGGTCAGTTCGCCTGTCAATCAAACTCCTAGTGAAGGGTCAGTTGTCATTTTTGTGTGAACTATCCCATAAATTTACTGAAACAATCCTGAAAGACTGCACAGAAGAACACACAAACTTATAGTCACAAGACCCCTTTCATAAACTATGTTATTATCTGAAGTCATGAGAATATGTCATGACAGCATTGAGCCGTGCTAATTGCGTTAAAGCAGAATAGCTGAGCGAGGCCGCCGACAGCCGGAGAGTAATCTCAAACAGAGAGCATGCTGGGATGAGTGATGAGCTTCTCTGCAGAAATGACATTTGTCTGCCTGATAAACCTGCATGTTTTAAAACATTTTAACTAAAATTAGCTTAATGTGGTTCCCGCAGCAGGTGCTCCCACTCCCTTGATGATTCACTCCGTGAGGAGAGAATGTGACTCCAGAACATTAACGACTTTGTTTTACGAATGTTACATATTTGTCTTTTGTTCCTTCTTACATTCACAATTTAAGCCTTGTTTCATGGGTATTGCTGAGGGCTTCTAGGAGCTTTTGTCATTCCGCTAATCTGAGTGGAAACGGATCATAAAGCCCGCCTAGCAGTTGAGATGATAACACGACCAGTCGATTTTTAAAATGTGTAGTTTTGTACATACTATACTGTGAGCCGAATCTACGGCAGCGAGTATGATTATAAATGCGTCACCGCTATTTTCTCTGACTGATGCTGGAGTCCATTGTGGGTTTTTACAGTTTATAGAAATAGAGAAAATTACACTGTGATAATTTAAGAGACCATGAAAACCTAATGATGTGGCTTAGCAGGCTGTTAGGGTGCTGCAGTCAAGGCACAGGTTTGCAGTTATCAATGAGAGGCAGGATGCAATAGGCTAAGCCATTCCAAAGTTATTATAATCCTCTAATGCTGAAATCACAAGCTGTGACTCACGGGTACTAATATCTGTCATTTACATACACCTGGTACTGTTATTTTGAGCTATCAAAGGCTCCATCGCACCCGTTCATTGTTTTTATATTCAATTATGAGCAACTTCATTGTTTTCTTTTTATTTTGAGTTTGTACTGTATGTGATTTTTCAGTTATGAACTTATTAAACCTGGTATGGTGAATACATATTACTCTATAATTTTAAATTCTTTGTTATTTTTTTAAAATTTTATTTTTTTTGTCCTATGTTTATATTCACATGACACATCTGACTGTAAGTGTAATGCAACATAATGCAACATATCGCCACTCACAGATGACTTTACTTTTTTATTGTATAAGTACTTTACCCTGCTAAATAAGGCTTGATCTGTCAAAACAAGATCTACATGTAATATGAAGTTTTACTTGTAAATATAAGAAAACATTTCTATAGCTCTGACTGATTTTAAATGGTAATTTAAATAGAAATAGGTCCAACACCATTGACGTTACCTGAGAAGTCGAAGTATTTACTAGAAAGCGTCGCTCTTTCAAGGACATGCATTTATTCAGAGAATGTAACATACAGGTGCATCTCAATACATTAGAATGTCGTGGAAAAGTTCATTTATTTCAGTAATTCAACTCAAATTGTGAAACTCGTGTATTAAATAAATTCAATGCACACAGACTGAAGTAGTTTAAGTCTTTGGTTCTTTTAATTGTGATGATTTTGGCTCACATTTAACAAAAACCCACCAATTCAACAAATTAGAATATGGTGACATGCCAATCAGCTAATCAACTCAAAACACCTGCAAAGGTTTCCTGAGTCTTCAAAATGGTCTCTCAGTTTGGTTCACTAGGCTACACAATCATGGGGAAGACTGCTGATCTGACAGTTGTCCAGAAGACAATCATTGACACCCTTCACAAGGAGGGTAAGCCACAAACATTCATTGCCAAAGAAGCTGGCTGTTCACAGAGTGCTGTATCCAAGCATGTTAACAGAAAGTTGAGTGGAAGGAAAAAGCGTGGAAGAAAAAGATGCACAACCAACCGAGAGAACCGCAGCCTTATGAGGATTGTCAAGCAAAATCCATTCAAGAATTTGGGTGAACTTCACAAGGAATGGACTGAGGCTGGGGTCAAGACATCAAGAGCCACCACACACAGACGTGTCAAGGAATTTGGCTACAGTTGTCGTATTCCTCTTGTTAAGCCACTCCTGAACCACAGACAACGTCAGAGGCGTCTTACCTGGGCTAAGGAGAAGAAGAACTGGACTGTTGCCCAGTGGTCCAAAGTCCTCTTTTCAGATGAGAGCAAGTTTTGTATTTCATTTGGAAACCAAGGTCCTAGTGTCTGGAGGAAGGGTGGAGAAGCTCATAGCCCAAGTTTCTTGAAGTCCAGTGTTAAATTTCCACAGTCTGTGATGATTTGGGGTACAATGTCATCTGCTGGTGTTGGTCCAAAGTCACTGCACCCGTTTACCAAGAAATTTTGGAGCACTTCATGCTTCCTTCTGCTGACCAGCTTTTTAAAGATGCTGATTTCATTTTCCAGCAGGATTTGGCACCTGCCCACACTGCCAAAAGCAGCAAAAGTTGGTTAAATGACCATGGTGTTGGTGTGCTTGATTGGCCAGCAAACTCACCAGAGCTGAACCCCATAGAGAATCTATGGGGTATTGTCAAGAGGAAAATGAGAAACAAGAGACCAAAAAATGCAGATGAGCTGAAGGCCACTGTCAAAGAAACCTGGGCTTCCATACCACCTCAGCAGTGCCACAAACTGATCACCTCCATGCCACGCCAAATTGAGGCAGTAATTAAAGCAAAAGGAGCCCCTGCCAAGCATTGAGTACATATACAGTAAATGAACATACTTTCCAGAAGGCCAACAATTCACTAAAAATGTTTTTTTTTAATTGGTCTTATGAAGTATTCTAATTTGTTGAGATGAATTGGTGGGTTTTTGTAAAATGTGAGCCAAAATCATCACAATTAAAAGAACCAAAGACTTAAACTACTTCAGTCTGTGTGCATTGAATTTATTTAATACACGAGTTTCACAATTTGAGTTGAATTACTGAAATAAATGAACTTTTCCACGACATTCTAATTTATTGAGATGCACCTGTAAGTGTCTACGGTAAAAAGCATGTGCACAGTTCAGTTGAATAAGTTTACCCCTTTAAATGAATGCTGTTAAAATGAATGTGCAAAGCATATTTTTGCTGAAATACCCACAAAATTAACAACAAAAATGGTGCAGTTTATCTATTCAATAAGATGCACAAGAATAGTGCGTTCGTTACTAAAGCAACAATCCATTTCTGTTTTATTCTGAATAATTATTGCTCATTTCATTAAAAAAAAGCTTATGTAGAATAATTAAGAACTAACATGAACTAATAATGGAGAAGATTGTTTATACTGTAAATTAATATTAACAAAGATAGACAAATGTGTGAAAAAGATATTCATTAATTATTGATGCCTTATTTAGAATGTAATACGTTACATGTAATATATACAGTTTTCTTTTTTTAATTACTGACCCCTCTAAAGGTCATTGTGTAATTCGCACCCTGACTGACTTGGTAGCAAAGCAGTCCTACTTTTTGACATCCCTACCATCTAGTACTACAGCACTGATTGGGAAAAGAAGCAATGGTAAGAATGTGTTAACATTAGTTAATGCATTAGTATAATGAACTAACATTGTTATACAGCTGAAAATACATTTACTGAATTTATTAAAGGGCCATGAAACCCCCCTGTTTCAGCATTGGTCGTTCACACCTCAGATTTGAAGAAGATTCAAGAAATGGGCGTGTAAAACTGTGGAAAAGTGGGAGTGTAGAGGGTGGGAAGAGGGGAGAAAACAACCAATAAAACACAGACCTACAACATATTCATTACACAGACAAATGAATATTAAAATATGAGCAGAGAAAGAAAGAAAAAACAAACAACAACAGATATTGCTGTGTATCACAATAATCCATCGTATCATCGCGTTCATGATCAGACGTGGTGTATCAGCGCCCATTTTGGGCATATTTCATTGAAGAAGACTTGATATGTGCGCGAACACAGTGCTGGTTCATGTTTGGAGCACGAGAGAATATGAAATATACTCACGGAAACCTGAAACACGCTTGCTCCAGTCTGGATTTGAACTATGATCCGCGCAGCAAGGGTTCTTAAACTCATTGCGGCGTTCTGTGCAGAAACCGCTCTCTCATTTACGCTCCACGTGTTGTTACATATTAAATATTGTTACAGTCATGTTTACAGAGATGAACTGACAGCGTGGAAGCTCATTCATGAGATTTGAATTCTCCGCTGTAAGACGACCTCATGTATATGCATAATACAGCACTGTGATTGGATCATACGAGTTCATTCTCATGAATAATACTGAGAAAAGCTCAGAAAACCGATGACGTAGACGTGCACTCATTAGCCACAGCAGCAAATCACCACTCCGAATTAACGCATATACGTCACTTTTCGTGACGTAGGTTCAACTTTACTTTTTTAATTAGGAGAACGACATGGCTCAAAAAAAAAAGAAAAAATAACCACTTTTCCCTCAATAATAAAAATAATGAGTGCTATTATAGTTTTCACTGATATGCAACCTGTACATATATCTTAACATCTCAAAAAATGTGTTTTAGGGTTTCATGACCCTTTAACCTAGGTTAATTTTTGCAAATATTTGTCTATTGTTTTATTTTTACTTATTAAAAATGTTCTAATTGTTCGTCTAGATTTATAAATACTGTAAAAAAAAAAAAAAATGTAGTTCGTGATATGTACTGTAACGCATTAACTAACATTGACATTACCAAAACGCTTTCTTCTAGCGCACCGTTTTGTATTCCATTCACTTAAAGTCATTATGAGAGTCCAAAAAGGACTAGATCACCCTGACTCAACTAGATGAACTCTGATAGGCGAATATATCAGAGTTCATCTAGTTACTGCCATCCACACGTCTGTTCTGTCAGGCCGTGCCTCAGATATCCAGGCCCATTAAACTCAGGTTAATTTCTCATTACACAACTTCACAGGACTTCAGCTCATCATGGGAGGTGGGGCGGGGGGCGTCTCAATGAGCAGGTAAAGCCGATTCCACTAGAACCGCCACAGAGGTTAATTTGATTCTTTCACTTGTCAAGAGCTTACAGTACTCCCCAAACTAGGTTTTCATCTTTTCCATCTGTAAAGTTACTTCCAATTTCAGATCCATCTATACCGTTGGATTTCAATTTCTGACCCAGCAGAGCTGAAAGGCGGGATGGCGAATCCTCCCATCTCCCTCAGCCTCGGTGACCCCTCGGTCCGGCCCGGCTTAATCTTAGAGCAGAATTCCAAGCAGTCCTCTTTCCTATTCATTCACTAGCACTTCTTCTCTCTTAGGCAACCCAACTGCTGAGGATTTCATTAGGATTCACAGAGGCGAAGATCATGCTGGTACCTTTATATGGCGACCTCGTGGTTGGATTCCCAGAACTTCCTATGAAAGATGCATGCTGATTTTTATGTTGATGTTAGACCTGTCCAACTGAAAAACAATACAAAACCAACTGAATGACATAAATAGAGATGATCAGCATTAAGTGCAGAAATGCATAAATTAACACTGCATGGTAAACCATCAGAGATTTCTCTTCGGTGTATGTTCTCCCGTGAGGAAATGCCTAAAGATTTCAGTTCAATTTGCGCTGTCAATTTCAAGCTATTCGGCACTGAGAGCCTCAGCAGTTCTCATTTTCAAGCAGTCAATCAGAGCACAGATGAAGAAAAATATCTTCATCTATAAAATCTTATTTTTTTCTTCAGAAATAACATGTGCTGTAGTTCAGATTATGATATAATATTATAACTTTAATGTAATTATGTTAAAAGCAATATTAAAGGAAAGGTGGTGTGTAATTTCTGTACCTCCAAATGAAATTGCAAAAATAATAACTGGTGTAGCAGTGGTGAAACTTTTTTTTTTATACTATAATGAAATATTAGCAGTATATATGTTTCTTGCGAAAAAGTATTTAGTCTGAAAACACACTTTTTGTTCACGTCTTTATATTGGTTGGACAAACAGATAGTCACGCCCCAGATGTATGCCATTAGTTAAGCCAGTGTTTACATTTTGAGGTGGAAATGAAAGTACACGAAGTATTTTGAGAAATGTCCCAGTTTTTTTTTTTTTTTTTTTTGGCATCATAACTGTTTAGTTGCCAAATTGTTCAAAATATATTCTTTTATGTTCCACAGAAGAAGCATGGGACATGATGGTGAATAAATGATGACAATTTTAATTTTTAACTTACAAATTTACTTATGGTTGTCTATTTTATTATTAGCATTTACAAACATTTCTTTTAATAATCAATATCAGATTAATATCAAGTAGTCACTTATTTAGGAAAAACTGTCATCTTTTGCACACAATCTGAATTTTCTACAGAGAGATTCTTTAAGAACCTCCACCTTCATTTGTATTCAGTACGAGTGTACAGTAGCTGTGGATGACAGATTCTTCACAGAAAGTTTTTTATTTCACATCAGCTTTGGAGTTTTTTTTTTTTTTTTTTTCTATAAGGACTTCATTTGTACCCATATTGGCATTTTAATTTGATTCATTGCTGAATGAATGGCAGCCCGAAAACACATATTGGCACTTTAATTGTGAGTGATTTTCAAATGTAAAGTCCCATTCAGACGCATTGGAAATTAATTTGGTATCATTTCTAAATGTCAGAAGAAATTTACATTTATTAATGTCAAATGAGTTATTTGGTCAGGTATCGATGCGCATTGAATGTGGGTATTAGGCGTTTTGTTTTGCTTCAAATGTGCAATTAGCTGTTGGAGGGGTTTGGTCAAACATTTTTCACAGTGCAAGAGCTCCTGTTGTTTGCTTATTTGAACCCATAATGATGTTTGAGCCTTTTCACCATTGGCAAAATTGATGAATGATTTGGTGTCTAACCAAGTGAGCAGCTAATGTGTGCAGTTGAACGCATTCGATTAGACATATTGTCATGGAGTGCTGCTGCTAAATTAAAGAAGCACCATGTCAAAAATATCATCACATCGCATCGAGCATAGTGTTAAGTACATGAATTGGCTGCAGATATATATAATTTTTTTTTTTTTTTTTTATTATTTATCATGTGCCGTTTGCTGTAATACACAAGAACACTGTCCTTTCACTCTTGAGTCTTCCTGTCTTTAGCAATTAACACCCATGACTGACTAGTGAAGACTTGCGAATTTGTCTGTAAATTAGAGAAGTTGCTTCTTGAGCTGTCAGATCGGCCACTCTCACTTCCTCTTCATTGGAGGTACATTGAAGAAATCTCTGTGGCCCAGTGCACTTGTGTAGGGCTGCGTGATTACCACAAAAAATCATAATTGTCCTATATTTCCCTTGATACTGTAATGGTGATTATCAATTTTGATTAATAGGCATCAGTTCTGAGGTCTATTAATGCGCAGCACAGTTCTCACAAACACTCCTGTTATAAAGAAGCTGTCGACACTGGGTTGCCAGGGTTGAACTAAAATAAACTTGTGAGAACAATTTAAAGTAAATTCCAGTCCGGGACAGTTTGTGTGTGTTCATTTGTATTCATTTAGTGGATTTACATTACAGTGTTTCCTGCATTCAACAATAAAATTTTCAAATAAATGACTCTTACGAACCAATACGGTCATAAAGATTCACACACTTAGGCAACGAATTGTTCAGACGCTGAACTGAACTGACTTTCTCACTTGGTTAGCGAATCATTTTGAAGAAATGTCCTATTTGAAATAAACTGTAAATTGTTACTTGAATTTAAAGGTAAATATTCACGTTTTAATAAATGTTAATATAAATATTATTTATGAGTCATTGTTTAGCATAATGAGATCATGTTGAATCAATTGTAAGGGGAATTTTGTTTGAAACTACAAGGTTATTTATTTATTTAGTTAGCTAGGAAAAAAATAATATTTTTCATTATTTATTCATTTTTACAGTTTATACACTTTTTCTCTAAAATTTTCCAAGTACCCCTTAGGACTTCTTTTTGGCCCTGGACCCTAATTTGAAAACCCCTGCCATAGTCAACACAACGTTTGGCTTCTTTCAAACAGACAGAAATATTCTTACAAAATTTTCTTACATTTTATATGGCACAAATACAATCTGGACTGGATCATCAAATGGCAACTAAACCACTTTGACCTTCATCAAGCAGTTCTGTCAACTAAAAAAGTAATTTGGCTCCTAAATATTTAATTTTAAGAGCCAATAGCTCCCTAGTATTTTTTTTTCCCTCTGGAGTCTTGCTTATTTTACTATGATTGTAATCTCTATTATTTATTCTATTAAATATGTAGTCCTACACTCCTGCCATTATGTGAGTTTGCAAGTCACATTTGACCTAGTTGGCATACCATATTTTCTTGATGCTCCTCTCTGTGAATAATTCTTGACTTCGCTCTCGATGATCACCCTTCCTCCTTTTTGATAAAGAGATGAGCACAGGCAGCAGATGAAACTTCACATATGAACATCAGTGGCTTCTTTTACCGCCCCTGTCTGTTAAATAAAATGGTATCTTTGCTTGTATTTCTGTTTATATTTCTTTTTTATTCATAGGCATGAAATGATTCAAAATCTCTATCCCAATGGAAAGGTACTCCATTGATAATCTCAATTAGATGCTTTCAAGTGGCGCATTAGTATTTAGATATGCTTCCCCCGATGCAGAAGATTTAGCCAGGATAGATAACGTCAAGCCTGCTTTTTATGTCAATAGCAATGGCGTATTTTCCCCGAGATGTATGGCGATATAATGCGACATTAACAACGGCGCCTCGTCTGAGAGCATGATGTCTCCATGCCCGTACAACCTCCCCTGACTGAAGCTAATTTGTCCTGGAATAAGATAACACAGGAAGCCATTTCTTCTGGACACCTCCTATCTGCTTTTATCTGTTCCCTGCAGTGCCTGGCAGGTCTGCCCTCTGTTCCTTAAAATGAGATTTTCGTAGCATGAATGCAAGGTGAATAAACATGCCTTGATAGACATCAAAAGACTCAGGCGAGTGTGGCTGGAGGTTAACTCTCTCATCTGCTTTTCATCAATTTCTTCAAAGAGAGAGTAGTTTTCTTCCTGAAAGAGCTGGTGGGTAGAACGCGGCCGTTCTCAACACCTGCGACTCCTCACGGCTTGGGCCGTGTTCCTACATTCCTCAGGTACACTCACAGTGCAACATATTGTTACAAGTCCGTAGTCACCTTTGAAGACAGGAACAGGATTATTAAAAGCTCAGATATATTTAATTTTCCACATTCCCCTTTGTCTTGTGCAGAGCTAAGCATGCAAGCCTTTCAAAATTATACTTTTTTTGACCATGAGCGAAGATAAATGTGTTCAGCGTATACGCAACTGTCTAGTGGACCGTTGTTTTCAAGCTCTCAAATTACTCGCAATTGCACAGTTGTTTTCCACACACAAGTCCAAACAGACATAAAAACTGGGCTGCAAGTAGACAGTGTGCGTAGACATCAGTGGGCTCTACTGATGATGAAATTAGATTAACTAAATATATATTTAAAACGTTTTGATCCTGTAATTTGATTGTCTGGAGCACCACTCATCAAAACTGTCAGTCTGGGGATGTGTGGTATACCGGTACTGGACAATTACTGGTATATATTATATTTCAAACGGTACGATATCACAATTTTGCTCAATTCGGTTTTATACGCTGCTGTTGCGAATTACACTTGTAGGTGGCAGTGCTTCCTAAATTGCTGCGCAACTGGTAAATGTGACAACAGAACAACGCGATGGATCAAACAGATGAAACTCTATCAACGCACCCGAAATTAATAAATAAAGAGAACAGTAGAAGTGAAATATGGCATTACTTTGCCTTCAAAACAAATGACAAACATGAACGAACTGACCTTACTGCACCTATATGCAAGCGTTGCTATAGTATAAATCATGTGTTGCCAAAGGAGGCAACACATCAGACCTTTTTAAGCATTTGTCGCTTGGTCATCCTGATCTTTTCAGAGAATTAAGAGATCGACAGGTGAGTGCATCATTCATAAATTCTAAAGTTAATTTGAACTTTTATTTACAACTGATCAACGCACAGATATAGTAAGCTCAAATGTGCACGTGTGACACGCTAGAACCAGTGAAGTTTTGGTCACGTAATATATGCACTGGCATTTCATACAATCGAATATTAATTGAATTTGAATTAAGCAAGAGTTTTGCTATATTAATTTTAGTATCAATGATATGAAGGGAAGATTTCTGCCACACTGCCGACCGCTAATATGAAGCAGCCGAGAGAGTGAGAGAGTGAGATTTATATCTGAGAGAAATAATAACGTGATTTTGAATATTACTTTGATTGTTAGAATATCACTTTACAATAAAGCAACATTTGTTGCATTAATTGCATTACTTCAGTTATATATATTTTTTCTTCAAACTCAGTCAAAATGTAACCTATGTTCCCGGTAGGTGTTTTGTTACATTTTGAGACATTTTGTTTGCACTATGTGTTTGCACTGAAAAGATAATAAGATTTTAATATATTTTCATTTTATTACTTCAGTTACATATATATTTTTCTCCAACATCATAATGTAACCTATGTTCCCTGTAGGTTTTTTGGTACAGTTTGATACAAAGGTATAAACATATTTATTATGATGATGATTATTATTATTATTATTATTATTATTATTATCATCATCATTTTAATAAAATTGTTTTCAATTCACTTATCTTTTGAGGCTGGTTATTTGTCACCTATGGTATCGATTTAGTATCGATACCAAGGTATTATATTCTGGTATCGTAACGAAGCCAAAAATATGGTATCGAGCCATCCCTATGTCAGTCAGTACATTAATTTGTTCAGTGGGATTTTTTGTGATTTTTCTGCAAGCTACATCTTTATTCCAGTACGTGGCGACAAGAGATTGTCTTAATGAGTAAGTCATTTGAATAATTGAATCATTCACAACATGGATTCATTCAGTAATAAAACAAATAAAAATGTGTTTACTATACATTTTACGATTTACGATGCATTTTCATTGAACTACTCATTCAACCGTGGTTACATTTAATCCAGTGATTTCAATAGGATCCAGTAATTTCAATAGGAATCCACACAAACAGAGTTTCGTGTGAGGGCAAAAGATTTCGATGTGCAGATTTCGCAATGGGTTTGAGTTGATCATGCAAATTTTCCCACTTTGACCAATAGAACGCTACACTACTGGGACAATGGACTTTTTTCCCTGCAAAATTTGGCTTAAGATGCAGTCAGATTTACTGGTTCAAGAAGTTTTCATGGGCAAAATCCAATCATTTCAATAGGAATCCATGCAATCTGGATTCACGCGAGGGTGAATGATTTCCCCACACAGATTTCACAATGGTTTCAAGTGACAATGGACTTTTTGTCTCTGTAAAATTTTGTCATTCACGCAAACCACCGATTAGTCAGTTTTGAAATCAGACAGTTTTACACATCCCTTCTAAGAACTGTGTGTTGAGGGTTTATAAAGTATCTGGTGCATTTTTTTTCTTTCTTCTTCTTTCTTTGTTCCTGTGATAAAATAATCAGCCAGCTATGAACCAGTGTTTGGGGGTTCGCTTTCAGGCTGGCATTGATATGGAACAACCATTCCAGTCCCAGTGGTGACTGCATGGAAAAGTGTAGCTCAGAGAATGGTGTGTTTTTGGATATGAGTGCCATGGGCAGGATGAAGTTGGCATCTCTCCTGGGCTCTCATGCATCAGGGACGTGCCAGATGAGGAGTGGCGCAGTCTCAGTGATTCAAAATGAGCCAGCAGCAGTTCACACAGAACATTGTGCCCATTACTGTGTAGATGCTGTCCCGCAGGAACAAGCCATTTAGACATGGCTATCTCTTCAGCTGCTAAACAGATGTTGGTGCTGCTGAA